>VWZI01001191.1:1416375-1528401 GCA_013396835.1 Psilopogon haemacephalus
ACACACCCCGCTAGGCGCCACCTTCTCCCCCCCACACACTCCGCTAGGCGCCACCTTCTCCCCCACACACACCCCGCTAGGCGCCACCTTCTCCGCCCCCCACCCCGCTAGGCGCCATCGCCCCGGCACAGCCCGCGGGATAAGCAGGGACATGCTCCCACCAGAGGAGGGAAGGGAGAAGAGAGCCATCTGGGGCAGGCACTGCCTTGTACGAGTAACAATGTTACAATGCTTTCGACAGACTCAGGTCAGCGTAGCATTTCCAGCTTAGAGGAGAGAGCTTACACACAGGGAAGTACTAGAAACCATGACCAACAGCACACAGAACTATTTCTGTCTCCACTTAGAAACATCAGAAATTCCACGGACTGGAGCCATGTGCTTGTTTTCCTAACATGGCAAGAATTCCACCACACCACTCTTTCAAGCCCTGTACACGACTGGGTCTGAAATGGATTCAAGCTTTCCTTAGAGACAGTTCCCCGCATGGAAGCTTTAGTCAGCACACCTTTACCCTTTACCACTTGCCCATGCACCTCCAGGCCAGAAAGCCTCTCCCATGACCTGTTTTGACTTCATGAGAAGAGTGACACAGCCCTGAAACCAAGCTGACCTTTTGAAGGTTATCCCACAGGTGCTGCAGGGGCTTTTCCTCATGCCTACCAAAGACATCCACCCGAAGAACAAAGCAACAAAGCTCCTGGTGCTGCCTAAGGCCCTTCAGCAAGTTCCTAAGAATGGCCTGCCCTTCCTTTTAAAGGGTGATATATTATTTTAGGAGTGTTTCCTGAGAAATAAGGGGGGTTAGAGAGTTATTTTTAAATGTCTTACTGAACAAGCAAGTACAAGGTCAGGTGAACACTTACCTGCAGCAGGCCTAACTCTAGCAGATTATTCCACTTAACAGTTCCATTAAGTGACACTGTGTAGTAAGGTCACAAAAAGAGTAGCTGATGCAGCTCTTTTGTCCGTAAAGCTGTGAGATGACAGAACGGTACAATTTAGTTGCAGATTAACTTCACTTCAGAGTCTAACAAAAGTTAAAGTTCAAAGCACTCTAGTGCAAAGTAAACTTCTTGCTGGATTCGCAGTTCCTGGATAGTTACTACGTTCAGCAAGCTGGAAGACAAAGCTATAGGTACTCAAAAGTGACTTCATTTCACTGCACAGTAAAATTCCATAGGCCATTATGCACATCAGTTGTAACCTTTCAGAGAGGAACTGAAACTCAGAAGGAATACAATACCTCCACCTCGTGGCACAAGTGTTTTCCTTTAATCAGATCAATAGTACCATTTCCCTCCAAAATAAACACTAAACATTATGTTGTACTGCATTGGGTTTGGCTGAGGTGGAGTTAATTCTCCCCAGAGCACCATTTGTAGCACTGTGCTTTGCAGTGCTGTAGCTGGGTGTTGGTAACACAGCAGTGTTTTTGGCTGCTCCTAAGCCAAGCACCAAGGCAGTGCTTTTCCAACATTTCCACCCCAATAGTAGACTGAGGGATGGGAAAGATCTTGGGAAGGGACACAGCCAGGCCAGATGACACAAACTGATCAAAGGGGTATTCCATGACATTCCATCAGCTCATATATAAAAGCCAAGGAAGAAGGCATTGTGAGGACAGTTGGTGGCAGCTGCTGCATGTGTTGGAGCCCTGCTTCCCAGGAGTGACCCAGCACCATCAGCCCATGGGCAGCAGATAACAGCAATTTGAATTGCTCTTCTGCCTCTGCTTTTCATCTTACTATATTGTTTCTAACAAAAGGCCTGCAAACCAGGACATTTTCCCTCTTCTCCTGTCCTTCTAAGAAAAGGAGTGACAGAGTGGCTTTGGTGGGCATCTGACTCTCAGTCAGGATCAAGCCACCACACGTGAAAAACCCTAAGAGAGGCTGAACACATCCACCAACAGCTGAGCACATCTGCCAACAAGCTGAATTGCAAAATTTGGGACCACTTTCTCCAGAAGAGCAGGCTGGGATTTGCAGGGTTTCTTTTCTTCAACAAACTCCAAAATTTCCCTCTCTGTCTGCAGTAATTCAACTCAAAGTGATGCAGCAAACTAAGGATTCTAGGACAGATTTTCAACAGGACTTCAAATAAGGACAAGAGTGACGCTTGCTTGAAAATTTTATTGACACAACTGTTTGGTCCCAACACACGAAACAGCACTTGAGCCACAAAAGAAAGTGTCCAAACCAAGTAGACTGCTAAGAAGATTTCTTTTCTTCTCCTTCCCATTGCAAGAAAAAAAAAAAAAGTGCATAAACTGAGGGCTTCAGTGACTTCTTTTTTTTTGAAACAGACATGAATCTGCAGTAGCACATTGAAAGAATTTCATGGTTGTAACACTTTTAAATTTGCAAGTCACATCATTCATTTAATCCTTTGAATAAAAAAATAGATTGCCAGTCCATCACCTGCTTTGTTACACTATGAGCACAACTTCTCCAACAGCAATTTGATCAGAATCACACATGACTGTAGACAAGATGTGCTGACCTCCCTAAGTGCTATGTTCACCACACTCAGGTTGATGAACACCATGTTTCTCCTCTAAAGAAAGACCTTGCTCTCTTTGGTACTCCAGATGACTTGTAGCTGCATCTCAAAGTCTAATTTTAGGCTGGTCTCTTCTCCAATGCAAGCTCATCTGATACGGATCTGAACTGATCACTGTTAACTCTCCCAAACAAGGTGAAAGTAGATGTTCTTGCATTTAACTCACTACAAGCGTTTCAAGAAAGCTTACTTCTAAGTTTTGACTTCTATAGTAGTATGTCTGTAGAGATTTACTAAGGACTCAAAACACTGTGCCACAACGCTCAGAAAAACATCCGAGCGTTTCTCTGCACTCAGTGGCTAGGAGCTCACTACTGGTAAAGCTTGCCTGAAATTAAAACATGTTGTAACAAAATCTGACTGGTAAAACTCTGCCTATAGCCATTCAGTGGCATCTCCTGTTGCTGGCTGAAAAATCAGAGCTCAAGTTCCACCTTTTATACATTACAATACAGCTCACCTTAAAAAAAAAATAAAAATCAGTGGGCCAGTGGAAAACCTCTAGCATAGGCTCTTTCAATACAACAAGCAATTTATTTGCTGCCTGGCAAATACAACCCATTGTAAATGCCATAGTTACCCAGAATGGGTATGAAGTCTCAGTCACTGAACAATTCTGCTAACTAGAGTTAAGGTCATCCACTGATCTAACCTCTCCTCCAAATCTGGCCCTTTCAAAAGCCAACACAAGATACCACAAATTGAAAAAAGCTTCCAACACTAGGAGTAAGTTTCAGAATAAAACCAGACACAGCTAAAAAGACAGCACATCAAAGAATAAACTTCCCATTTACTGAACAGGCTTAAAAATAGAAAACAAGGTTAGGCACAACAACCTTAGCATTTCCACATGTAGCTAGAACTTTCCTTACAGGTGGAAATAGCATCAATACCTTCCAGCACAACACATTTTAGCAAGACCAGCTCCATTGTCTGTAATTTATGCATTAAATGCATATTTCAGAAATATCAATCTTCCTAACTTTATTTTTAGACACAAAAGAATGTGTGTGTCTGTATCTTCAACTCACGACACCAAGACAGTCTTTTCCTTAATCAGACCTGTGCCAGACTGGAACTAAATAGAAAAGGGAAGCTTACAACATGGATGTGGCAGCAAGCTCCTAAACAGAACTGGAAGCTAGATTTAAAATAGCTTTTACCAAAAAACCACAACCTTCTACAGACATCTCCAGACCAAAGTATTGCCAATGCAGCTACAAGTCACCTGAAAGCTTAGAGAACAAGTTTCTCCTCTGGAGTACAATGAGCTCCCTCAGTCTCAGGCATTTCATGTCAGCAAGTTTAAGTTTCTCCACAGGCTTTGGCAAGACGGATCATGCATTTTATTAATACTGTCTGAAACAACACCAGTAAGCAACAGCCTATAAAACAGAGTATGCTACAGGTATGATTACACCACCAGTGAGGCTTAAGGAAAATAAAACCTGTTCCATTTTCAGTTGAATTGATAGTTTGCTTTTACTGAACACATTTATGAAAAACTAAATTTTAAGAATAATTTAACAAAATGCCAAAGATCTTTCAAAATAATAGAAAATATCTGCTAACAGCTGTGTTCATTGTAAAAGGAACAAAATCTTCACAGGATACAGTAAATACAAATTAATTCTTCTAGGCCTTTCATTAAAATACATAAGGGCTAGCAAACAGATTACTTTGTGCAGAGTCCATAGGAACTTGTCTTTCACACTAAAAATAGAATTAAAGCTTGGTTAAGGGTGCAAGTGAAAAGTTTGCTGCCAATTTCACCTTGGTTTTATGTTGCTTTTTGGCTGGGCTGTCCATTGCTTCCTTGTTTAGTTGGGTTTCAGAAGACTGACAGGGAGGCACTGAAACATTCTCTGTGGTGCTACATACCACAGAACCAGAGGTCATTTTCTCTTGAGGTGTGGTAACAATTCTTTCTTTCTCTTCTTCTGTTAAAATCATTATTTCTAGGGGGGAAAAAAAAAAGGCAACTCATTTATTGATGCTCCCTTCTTGGGGGGCAAAATATATAAATCAAGAATATTTCCCTGGTAATAAGCAACAAAGTATCTAAAAAGTACTTGCCGGCCTGATTTGAAGGCAGAGAATGTGTCAATGTCACCTCTGCAAGCTGATCTGTCATTTGCTTCTGGCTCTGCATCATCTACTGACTCGAAGGTTTAATTTAATTCTTACACACCAAGTTTCTCAACGCTCAGAAAAGCACCACAAAAATCACTGTGGTGAGAAGACTGCTACAGACTGACAAAATACTGGCTCAGTGCTGGATAAGGTCCCTACACAATTCACTCCATGGTGGCACCAGGGAAGTCACCTGCACTTCCACCCCAGGCCATCATGCAATACAGGCACACATACCTATGCCTTCAAATGGAATTCCAGGTAATGTACCATTTGGTGGACACTCTGGTTCTCAATTTGTGTGAGCCACCAGACACCGTGGGCAAGGCACCACATCAGTGACCACCCCTCTGTAAGGTACCACAGGCAAACTCTTACCAGAGAGGGATGCAGGGTGTTCCTCAAACTGAATGAGGTCTGCAGATTCCAGAACCACTGGATCAGGTCTCAGCTGTGGGGATGGTAGGCAGGAAGGAACTGGCTCACACAAGAGGTCAACAGGAGATGTATTTGTGAGGCAAAGAAGTTCTTGCTCAGTTTGATTAGGAACTACAAAAATAAGTAAACAACTTTCAAAGAATCCACATGCTGTGAAGGGGTCACTATTTTAGAGCTAGTAAATGTGAAGTCTTTGGATACAATTCTGAGGATTTTAGACCTATGCCATCTTTGAAATACTAATGTCAAGCTAACTAATTTCAGATAAATTCACTAGTTACACTGCTGGATCAAGATAATCTAATCACAGAGTAGCAGATAAAGCAATAGTACGCTAAACTTATTGCCTGAGTAAATTACACACCTATAGTAAAAGCTGGTAGTTACCAAACTTGTTTCCTCAGCACTTCCACTCAAGTCTCACAGGAGTAGTCTAACTGACAAGGCAGGTAGCAGACATGCCTATCAACTACTTATGGACTATATAACACATTCACATGCAAAAGTTAAGCTGAGAGTTCCAAAATAAAGTGACTTGCCCCTATTACAGGGGATAAACCTGAACTTCTGAAACCACTCAAGAATCATTCCACATGTTCTCCAGCCTGCAAGATGGTAAATAACTGTAGACCACAGCAAGATATGAACCAACTATGAGGTCATCATCTCTCTTTTTCTACCTGAAGACAGCTTTCTACTACCAACAGGACTGCCAGTCATTGCAAATACGTAACCAAACCAATGTAACGTTCAACAGAAGACATGGCAAAGGAGCACATCAAGCATAGCATATACTCCTAGCAAAAGCTGCCAGTGACCATCTTTTCATAGAAGCACTACATGTAAAGACAGCTGAGAACAGATGTCCTTGTCAAGAGGAGACATACTTAAACTGCACACTTTGGGAGAGGTTCAACAGTTCTTAAGCTGTACAGCATTTCTACAAGAGTTCAGACTGACTAAATCACAGAGCTTTCCCTGTGCTGCCCTGATTACTGTCATTGGGGCAATAAGCAGTTGATTTCTTACATAAATCAGCTTGGCATTACCATTGCTAGGTGTTCCTAGACTTAGTTCCAGTGATGAAGTGGATCCTTGGGTCTCCATACTATGTCCATTATTGTTAGCAAGTTGATTTCCATGATCATCCACATGATCAGCAGGAGGAAGACTAGGTGAGCTAAAACGAGCTACAAAAAGACAAATTCATTTGGCTCATCTACTCAAGATCTTAAAAAAGGGGGAACTAAGATGCTGCTTAAAACTGAACTTACTTTTCATATCACTCTTCAATACCACAATTCTCTTATGGCCATGCCCTTTAATCCAGACCACCTACAGAGGAAAATACAAAAGCAGAATTAAACATTAGCCCACACTAAGCTTAGTCTAAAGCAGCTCACTCACCGCCTTCAACCTAGCCTTGCACTGACACCATTTCTGGTGACACTGACACCAGTTCAGTAAACTGAACTACCCCAGCATTGTCTCAAAATAGCTGATGCAATAGCAGGAAACTTTATGGCTAGAAAGTTTGTTAACCATATAGTCACAAATCTGTGTTGAAACATGGAGTGGCAAAGCTCCATTTTGTTACTCTTCAGAAAGATTAAAGGAAGGGTTATAGCCATAAACTGCATTACAAAATGATCCTAGAGCACTTTGGACATGTGGATGACAAGATGCAACAGCAGAACTGCATTATAGGGCAATTCTGACAAGGTACCACAACTCTTCATTCCTAAAGCAAATAATCTCCCAAGTGAAACAAAGCTTCAATACAGTTGACTCATTGAACCAATTATATAATTTGATACAGAAGCCAGGGTCATTGCAGCCTCACTTCTTCAGCAAAATTTGTCTAAAACAGGTTTAAAAAAATCCCCACAAACACACACCACTGAAGAACCAAATCCAGGAGTACTCCTTATTACAGTCCAGACTTCTCAGAAGCTACTAAAACCCAACTAGCGTAAGGCTCCTCAGCAAAGGCAATTGTTACAGTGATTTACACGCACTAACAGAAAGTGCAACTCTGCCACTCTTGAATTCATACAGAAACCTGCACACAGTGGTGCAAACAGAAATATTCACACCTGTGGAATCGCTCCCAAGAGCTCTTCTAAATTATTGCATCCATATGATTTGGGTTGCAGCACTTCTCCCGTGTGCTTGCTATATGCTACAGGGAACTCGTGAAGGAAAATTTGCTGGTAATGGTAAGTGTGAAGCAGGGACCTCACGTTCTTTGCAAACACATACAGATTTGTAAGTTTCACATATTCCTCTGCTGCACCATTAGTAAAAACCTGTTAGAGAAGAGAAAGAAGTTGAGTGAATACTTCCAAACCCTCCACTTACAATATCTCTCCAAAGTATGAAACACACCAGAAATGAAAAAGGGCTTACATACCTCAACTAAGTAAGGTAGACTCTTCAAGAGTTCAGTTAAGGTCATAAACCCATATTCACATGGATTAAGTGAAGCACCATGGACTGCTTCATAACGCTGTTTAAGTTCCTCAACAGACAGAAAGGATGCTTCATCCCAGGACATCAACAAGACTAGCAACTGGGCAGTCAAAGTCCGCAGAGATTTTCTATTTATCAGCTGAATTTGCTTGCCAGATTCTGTGTCAACAACCTAGAAAAATGAATTAGAAATAAGTTAGACACAGAAGAGATTAATTTATAAGTAAGTTGTGGAGTTGGGGTTTGAGCACAGCTGAATCTGATACTCCTTTAGCAGAAAGCACAAAGGACAAAAGAAAGTTACATATATATACTTTAAATACACAAAAGCTGTATAGCAGTTTGTTCACATGGTAGATTTTACTGTTCCAGGCCAGCTGGGCCTCATTAAACTCCATCTTGAACATCAGCTCCTAAATTAAAAGAATTAGGGAAACTAAGCCAGCACGTCCATGTCCACTCAACCTCTCTTCTCCGCTAACATGTAAGATTATCTCAGTATTTACGTTAAATCAAAGCCTCAATTCATAGATCAAAAGTAATTAGGATAACATATTAGGAGACTGATAACTACTATGCTTGTCAGGAAATTATTGCTATTACACAGAAGTGGGGAAAACCAATCTGAATTGTTAAAGCAAGTACTAGAATGCAATCTTGTTCATATTATTTGCAAAATAAGAAGAAGTCTACCCAGAAAAGCTGAAGTGTCACAAAAGAGCGCAGACCATCACAGGATTACAGAAGGTGCATTTAAAATCCCTTTGGACTTCCCAACTTTATGAAATAGTATCTGTGGAGTACAGTACTAAGAAGCTTGTAATTTGAGACAGGAAGTTCCTTGGCACAACATGATATACTTTTTAGAGGATAAACTATAAAGCTAAAAGCTTACCCTTACAACATGGCAAAGTTTTTGCATCAGAGCTGGCACTGAGCTAACATCATAGTCATGCAGACGCAGTTTGTATCCAAAGGTTTTGCTGTACTCTGGCAGTAAATCACTCATCGGAAGGCAGTTGTCTTTCTGAGACCGTAGCAGCTTAACAAACTGGGCAGCAACTGCTTTGACTTGTTCCACCTCTGTCAGTGTAAGAATTTTCTCTTCCCCACATTCCAATACCTATAAAACAGAAATTAAACTTCATTAAAGTGACTTGTTTAGACTGGGTGAAAAAAGTGCAATCTGCAACTAAACTTCAGTGCCTGCAGGCAATGATTTGCTATGTAGCAGGGCTCAGATACCTCAAACAGATAATCAATATGGCAAGAAAGTGCTGAAATAACCACAAGAGTAGCAACTAGTTATTAACTTTTTAAATGAGAGATTATTCCCCTTAACTCCGCCCACATGAGACCCCACATCCAATGCCACATCTAGTTCTGCTGTCCTCATCATAATATAAACACAGAGCCGTTGTGGCCTCCTGGACTTGCTTCAAAGATGATCCAAGGACAGGAGCACCTCTGCTATGAAGACAGACTGAGGGAGCTGGGGGTGTTCAGCCTGGAGAAGACTCCAGGGGCATCTTAGAGCTGCCTTCCAATATCTGAAAGGGTCCTACAGGAAGGCTGGAGAGGGACTTTTCATGATGGCATCTAACATCAGGACAAAAGGGAACAGTTTTAAATAGAGGGAAAGCAGGTTTAGACTGGATTTCAGGAAGAAGTTCTTTAGTACAAGGGTGGTGAGACTCTGGAAGAGGTTTGCCCAGGGTGGTTGTGGATGCCTCCTGCTTGGGGATGTTCAAGGGCCAGGCTGAATGAGACCTTGAGCAGCTAAGTCTAGTTGAGAGGTGTCCCTGCCCATGCCAAGGGGGGTTGGAACAGAAAAGCTCTAAGGTCCCTTCCAACCTGAGCCATTCCATGACTAGCACTAATTTTGTACTTAATTTTACAGCTATAATCCCATTTAGAAAACTTCAATTTGTTAACAAACTTAACCCGACCATGCTAAAACCATTTTACCCAAAAAGCAAAGACACAAACTCTTAAATAGGACTCTCTGACATTCCAGGTGCACAGTTTATAACACACACTGAAGTTAAGAACCATAACCCCTGCTGAAACAGTTGTAGAGATCTCGGAAAAATGCTTTAGTACAGCTTAGGATTGAAAAACTTACAAGTAAGACGTCTGGTATGGCTTCAAAGAGTTCAAGTAGTTTTGTAAACCCATAGTAAGCAAGTTTGCACTGACGACCAAAGTGGTGGTGGTAAGACGGGATAAATTTGTTGAAGGGCATTCTGAAGTGGGGTTGATGACGCAGTAAGTCTACTACCTCTTTAGAAAATTGTTTGGTTCTTTCAATTTCTTCCTGTGTACGTTCTGAAATTCAAAAACCAAAGCAAGAACTACTGATCAAAACACTTAGAAAATGCAACAGAGAACAGCAGGAAAATGCAGTGATTTACTTTGATCTTGATTGCACATAATACCAAGTCACTATTTTCTTCTACCACTGAAGACCTCTGATAAGCTTATATGTTTAAAGTACAAACTATCAGGTGACCAGCACCTTAGAAGACATTAAATGGCCAAATGTGTGGGCATTTTTGCTGCATGACAGCGCCCATTCTAATCCTTCCACGGGACATTTAACTACATAATGTTCCTGCTTCTGCAGGTGTTCTGACAACTGGTTTGTCTGTTCAATTTTCAGTATTCCTGGCATGATAAATTTCTTACTTGCTTTAAGTTCACAATCTCATACTGAGGGCAAAAACACAATCGGTACAGTTTTAAAATGGTCAAACCCCCAGCTTCTTTGGCAATAGTGAAAGTACAAGGAGCATACCTCTCTTGGGAATACAGATTACCATTTCATTATCTTGCTGTGACAAACAGATGGTTGTATCTGGAATTTCTGATATTATATCAGCCAGTTCACACACCCCATACTCAGTAATATCCCAGTCCTTTGAGAAACACCTGCAAATTTTAGAAAATTGTACAGTACAAGTATTAATGCATACTGTGTATGGAAAAAAAAAAGGTGTGAGAGATTAAGCTTTAAATCCTTAAACCCCCCTCTCATTTTCATACTGGCAAGAACTCTAGCATTTGAAGCAAAGCAGAAAAGTACCTGTAATTCAAATGATCTACCCATTCTAACACTTCAACTGATGCTGGAAGGAAGCTCCATGTACCAAACAGTGGATGCTTAAAACAACTTGTGCTGACAACACAAAATAGTATTTTCAAGCCCAGGTTTTGATTACACTGTCTTAATTACTTCTGTTCTACAGCACCATTTGGCTGCACTTTCAGTCTGTATTTGCTCAACTGTTACAGACAAACCCAGTTAAAGCAGTAAGGATACCTATATAGCAATCAGTCCATACTTTCCCTCTAAAGAGAGCCTAACATTACATTTTCTTTTATTTCTGTTCATCTGCCATGACCTGCTTGCTTAATCCAACTGTGCAGCCATGGCTTCAAAGAAAGCTAACGAAGTACAACAACCCATTTCTAACTCAAAGTCAGTTAACTGAACCTAGCACTGAAGGAAGTAGTAAAACCTGCCACAGAACTTTCAGTTTCTATTTTCATTAGAACTTTGAACTTTCACATCACAACAGAGATACAATGTGGGTTTACACTAAGGTTAAGCACTGACTTCTCTTGAACTAGATTTTGAAGTCACCACTGAAAAGTATACCCTGCACAGCTGTTCTTGCTTCATTACAGATTAACTTACCAGTGATAAGCCTGCAAGAATTCCTTCACAATGACTTGCTTACTGGCCTGTGACTTGAGCAGCTTCAGCAGGTCTTGGGTGAAGCGCTTCACCTGGGCTCTGTGTGTCAGAGTTAACAAGCGTTTGGAACCCATACCCAGAATCTGAAAGAAAATGGTAGTTGATCACTTGCAGTCAGGATCCTCTGGACATTCTTCCACAAGGTACTGAGAAGTCAGTCTTTGTATGGGTAGGCTAGAACTAAAGGATATACAAGACCATGCTTGGAAAGGCAGCCTTAAGAAGCTATCAATGCTTCTTGTATCATTACTGATTTCGCACAGCAATCCTTTGAATCACAGGCTACAAACCACAGCCTAACTTCCAAGCAGTCAGCAGCCAACAGCACAAACAGCACAACCAAAACCTTTTGCCCCAAGCAGCAGAGGCTAAATGTAGCTTCAAACTTGATTCTAGAG
This sequence comes from Psilopogon haemacephalus, assembly GCA_013396835.1. Classification (NCBI taxonomy): domain Eukaryota; kingdom Metazoa; phylum Chordata; class Aves; order Piciformes; family Megalaimidae; genus Psilopogon; species Psilopogon haemacephalus. Next base: position 1,428,142 of record VWZI01001191.1, read on the forward strand.
ACTCGGATTAAGTCATTTTCCCAGGATTTGCTTCATAAGCATGAGGACAATAAAAATAACCCAGAAACACATCAAAAGAGATGATCAGGCTTCAAGGTCCAGTTAAGCATCTCTTTAAAAGGTGGATGAGGTAACCACATAGCCTCTGTCACACAACACCAAGCAGGTGCTCAGACAGCTGATGACAATTCCAAGAGGAACAGTGCTGTGTAACTCACCTGCAGCACATGAGGCACTGCTTCCAGCAGCTCCATTAGCTTAGAATACCCATAGTCAGACACACGGCATTGTTTTGCAAAGTGATGATGGTAAGTTGGGATGAATTTACTGACAGGTATGACACAGGATGGCTGGTTTTTAAGTAGATCTATCACTTCTCTACTGAACTGAATAAGTTGAGGATTACCTACAGGGCTCTTAGAACGCAGAAGCCAAGGATCTACAAAGAAGAAAATTGTATTACTGAACCTTTCACTAATATTTTTCCTTGAAATGCTGCAGTCTATTTATGACCCAGGCCACAGCACATGCTAGGAAAAAAGAAGAATATTCAAGCCACAAATTTATCTTTCTAGAAAGTTAAAGAATTACACAAGACGTTTATGTTATACTAAACTTTATAGCCCAATGGCTAGCTCAGAAAAAAACAATTCTGACCAGAAAAGCTTACCTGTAGTGGGAGGTGGTGGCTTGTTATGTATCCATTTAATGACTTTAATTCCATTTTGGGCAGTGGCAATGTTAACTCCAGGAACACAGGTAATCAAATGTTCTAAAGGAACACCACCCTGGCCTTCTGGCACTATTTCAAGGTCACTGAACTCTGACATGTAACAATCAGGAAAACTTCAGAAGAGAAGAAAAAAAAGCTTTTATTATGCACTAAAATACCACTACAACAATTATCCTAAAGAAAACCAAACACATTCTTTTGGGACACTTTGAGGAAGAGGCTTCAACAGCTTAACAATGCATTACAGAAATCATAGAATGGTTTAGGTTGGAAGAGACCTCAAAGATCATCCAGTTCCAACCCCGCTGTGTCATAGGCAGGGACACCTCCCACTAGATCAGGATGCTCAAGGCCTCATCCAGCCTGGCCTTGAACACCTCCTGGCAGGAAGCAGCCACAACCTCCCTGGGCAACCCATTCCAGTGTTTCACCACCCTCACTGAAGAACTTCCTCCTAATATCCATTTTAAATCTCCTCTCTGCCAGTTTAAACCCATTACCCCTCGTCCTGTCATTACAAGACTTTGTGAATAGTCCCTCCCCAGCCCTCCTGTAGGCCCCCTTCAGATACTGGAAGGCTACTATAAGGTCTCCTCAAAGCCTTCTCTTCTCCAGGCTGAAAAGCCCCAACTCTCTCAGCCTGTCCTCGTAGTAGAGGTGCTCCAGCCCTCTGATCATCTTCACAAAATGCACACTTGAAGCAAGTGTGTGGATTTTTTTCTCAACAAGAATTAAACAAAGATAAGCACTTATCTGCTGTAAAGACACTGCCTCATGTAAGAACCAAAGCTTTTGTAGAACACATTTTCAGAGCACTAACCAGACAAAATTTAAAACTCTATCAGTCCTTACACTAAAAGTCTTTAGTACTTTACCTTAATAAAGGCACAGTACCCTCATGTGTCTGTAGAAGACTGTGGACTTGGGGAGCAAACGTCTTCAGAGACAAAATCACAAAAGGAATTCTGTAGGAATCTGGATCAAACTCATGCTCACTGCAAAAACAAGAGATTGAAGTTCATATGCTCACTCTACAAACAGCTTCAGCACAGTATGCCTGCACTCACAAACCCACAGCAAGCATACTACAGGCTGCTACAGGCTGGCATTACTACTTTGTACAGTCACAAGCACTTCCCATCTTTTCTTCACAAAAATTAGTACAGCTACAGCAAGTTTCAAAAAGACAAGCAATAAAAAACACATTAATTTGAAAAAAAAAAAAAAAGCTAGTAACTTAGTTAATAAATAAAAATTTAGCTAGTAATAAGCTAAATTCAGCAGCACATATCAGGCAGTTAACAGTGAACACCTAATAACTCTAGTAGCATAACAATGCTGCTGCTGAATAAAACACAAACACTTAATACATGGCTTCAGGAACTCTTCTACCCAGTATGAATCACTTTGTACGTAGCCAGAGGACAACGATCTGGTCCAGCCATAATTATGTAGTAAAATTCAGTCTGAGAGAGATCTCTGATATATATAACCTTCCAACACAACCAGAGGAAGGCTTTCAGCTTCTGCTTAAAAAGTATTGAACCTTGGCAGCTGTGCTAGAATACCTGTATCTTACCTGAAGAGACTGAGCTATAAGAACTGCCTAGAAAACCCACAGTGCCACCTCATTATTTTCTTCCTGACATTCTTCTAAGCATATGAGCAGTGCCTAGAACACCCTGCATCAACAACTACCTCAGCTGTAACACACCTGCCCATCCCAAGTGCTGTTTGAATACTTTTAAGATTTTATAGTATTTTATACACAGCTTACATAAAGTCTTTATTCAGGCAATGCTGCTTACAAACAGGCTCATGATATTCCAACTCTTCAAATACTATAGGGCTACAGTTTGCTGAAGAACCATCATGTGACTGTGAAGAACCCAAGGGGCTCTGCCGTGCTTGGCTGCTGGGTAAAAGGCACACCAGCCGCCCGTTCCCTTGGTCACGGATTGCCACTGTGTCTGTTAGCTTATACAGGTCTGATACAGTTAACTTATGTCCAAATCTATGAGAAAAGAGATAAATATATATTAGAAACACAGGCAGAATGCAGCCACTTACATTTTTTTGTTTAGGAAACAAGAACATGGTAGAAACTGTGCTACACAAAGTAACTAAATCTGTTCAGCCCAATGCAGATCAGTGACAGAAAACACTAAAATGAAAGCCCTCTATGAAAAGTCTCTGAATTAAGAAAATTGCCTCTGGATAGATATGCTGCAACATCTAACAAACCCCAAAACCCCATAACTCCATTCCATTACTCTAATTGCCTGTAAACAAAAGACCAGGCTTCTTTCAGAAGTATCAGAGAAATAAACAATTCAGAACTCACTTTTTTTCATAGATTTCTGTGAATTTGAACACAGGCAGACAACAAGCAGGTGCATCTTGCAGAATGGACATCGTTTCTGAACTACAAAAGAAGGTTTGTAACATTAGCACAAAGTTGATCTGTTGGCATTAGTTTGTAGCCCAGAATGGTGAGGTATCTATAAGTATGGTCTGTGAGCTATAAATTTAGCAGGACAAATTGCTTTCCCTTTCCTCCCAGCACTATAGAAGTTGACACCTCAGATCAGGCCATTACAACAAGTAACATTTCTGCAAACTCCTCAGGCAGTGTCTCTGAAGGAGTTGCATCTTTCACAGGTGGTGGCAAGACTTTGAAGATCTCTGAAGTGCAACATTAAAGGTGCAGCATAAGCTACTAGCCTGTTCATTTTCACTGAGACTTTTGAACAGGCATAAAAGGCAAGAATGAAATGAAGCTGTAGAGTACAACAGCAAACAGTACACAACTGCAGGATACTCTATGCCCCAGGCACTATTTTTTCCAGTGAAAAAAAAGAACTTTTTTCCTAATGGTTTCAGTAACAAAAAAATTGAAAAAAGACACTTGTCACTAGCACCAGTACTTCTTCCATATAGAGAACAGAAACACCAAAACCACTTAAACCTCATCTCCTAGCTTTAAAAGAAAATTCATATGACTTCCTTAGAGGAAAGAAGAAATTAAGATGCCAAGCATAATCTTAACTCTGCTGCAAACTAAGTATGTCAGACCATGGCACTTCAGTATTACGAAACAGTGGTGAAGCTACTAAACACAAACAGATTCAGCCTTTTCAGATGCAACTTACAATAAGCAGCATAAAAACGCTGAAGACAAGTCTAGGTGTATTTAACATGTTTATAAGCTCATAAGACAGATGTTACTTTACTTTCCTGTCATTCGTTTGCTCAATATTTTCATTCTCAGCTACTAAACATGTGTTACAACAATTAAGATACCACAGAAGTACTTATTACCTAAGCAGAGAGAGTGATTTACTAGCAGCCCCTGTTGCTAATGAGACTTGGATCCTTTTACTGCCAATTTTGTATCTGTGAAGACTGTTGACAGAACTGATTGCTTCTTGCAGATTCTCCATCTGAACTGTAGCCTTCAGCTGGTAGTCTGTATGAGGACTGAGCTCTACATTTTTCACCTGCAAGGAAGAGAACAGCTTATATAGCCCAAGGTCAGCAGGAGTAGTACAGTCTTGCTTTGGCCAGGAGACCAACACAATGAAAAGCGGAATTGAGTACAATGAACCATGGCCAACAGGACACAGCAGGCAAGAACCAAATGCAGTGAGCCTTGACCAAGGCAAGACACTGATACTGCTTTACATGGAAAGGTGATGCTTGCGTTAAAAAACTGTGCCAGAAAAATGCCATCTACAGAGCACAGAAGACCACTGTAGAAATGACCTCTGCTTGCACAGTTGCTTTTCACCAAACCACACTTTGGGATCACTTCTAATTCAAAACAGAAACTTAGTTTGCACTGATTTTTAAGCTGACAACAGTAATTCAGCTTTACAGCTTTAAAACACCATGCAGCTAAAGCCTAAGGCTTTCCCTGTGTGGCTAATAGTCTATAAAATTCCTAAAGTCAACAGCTTAAGATGCAGGATATCAATCAGACCTATCGAGACCACGTGCAAATTAAGAACCTAATGCAAGTGATGACCCAGTCTTTAAGGAAAACCACACCACCTCCTTTTTAAAACAGGAAGTGTAGAAGTTCCATTTGGATAGCTTGCCACTGTTTCCTAACTTCAGACTAGGTCAAAAATATATCCACAACTACAAAGAGAAGTACTGCAAGCAGTATTTATTGAAGGTATTTTAGACTTCACCTTGCCATGTCTCGAGAAAATGTCTTCCAAGTTTTGCTGCAACTCTTTCCTGGACAATCTGTAATCCAGATTGCTGACCTGGACATCTGCACCATTTGCAAAAGGATCAGGACAGTCAGTACCACTGCTATGATTTACCACATTAAATGTGAGTGGAGATGATCTGTTGGAGAGGTTTGGAGACATACTCCTGAGAAAAACAAAAGTATTTGAGATATTGTAGCTATTGCATGACTCTGATATACAGACCTCAAAGTTAATCAAAAAGGAGACACAAGCTAAGTGCACAAATCCAGCACTCAAGGCATCTTTTTAGTACTCTTGCACAGACAAAATTAATTTCTCCAAAAGCACAACATTCACAACAAGATAAATACTTTCCATGAGAAAAGGGAAATCATGCACATTATCTTTCAAAGTCATCCCATTTAATATTTGGCACCAAGTAGTCTATTACATTACTAGCATTAAAAAAGTCAAATTCATTCACATGACTTCAATAATTGGCAAAGATCAGATGCTTACATCTATGAGAATTTGAAAGGGCCTGGATAAATTAGTGGGAACGTCAAAGACAGTGCAATTAAGAGGAGTAAGATGTCTATAGGACCTACAAAATTTTCAGAAGTTTTGAAGACAAAGCTTTACAGAAAACAATTGTAACACAGCAAGCTTCTGAAAAAGAGTTCATTACATCTCCTATTTATAACCACCCTGTTAGCTGTTATGAAGCATCATTGTTCTTTTGTTTGGCACCACATAAATCAGTGTATTAATGTGCTTAGCCTACACAACTCCACATGCAGCTCTCATTATCAATATATGTACCGGTGAAGATTCACTTTACCTCCTACATAAGACACTTACCGAGATGACCAGCAGCTCTGAGACATGAGTAAAGGACTGAGTTGTCTCGAGGCTGTCAGCTTACTGAAAGCAGAGGGATAGCTGACTTGAAATACAGCTTCATCTTTATCTTTTTTATCTACGGGGGAATTGGTAATGCTTCTGGAAGCAGAGGTCTCTTTTCTACTAAAAATATATAGAAGAGAAAGAAAACATTATGTTGTGGAATCCACACTGAAAACAGTTAGCTTTTTTAAAACTTGTTTTAAAGACAACAAAATTAGCTTCTTGCTGTCTTGTTTTTTTTTAACATACTTCTGACTAATTTTACAGGATGAGTCTCCTGTTCCAGTTTTTTTGGTTGCCAGAGACACAGGAATCACTGCTGCATTAGAGTTGCTCTGAGGAGAAGGAATTTGTTCTCTTAAATGTTCTTGCTGATTTTCAGTACTTCTACTGATGGTCTTTGATTCAAGACAGCACAGCTCCTGTATAAAACAGATGAAAGGTTAGCATAAATGAACTAGACACTGTTTGCTAAAGGCTTTATTTGTGATGGAAACTGAGATAACTGATACATTTTTCCTCAACGGTATTTTCACTGGCATTTCATAATAAAAAAACATTTCATTTTCTGGGACAGAAATCGTCAATCTGCTAAAATACTTTTGCAACTCTGTACATCTACCCTAAATTTCTTTAAAAACTAGGAAAGAGGATCATTCTACATGTTATGCTGAACACCAAAACACAAGCTAAAGCCGGCCTAAGTTTTGAGACACAGCAGTAAGTATCAGCAGTATGCCCAAATTGAGGAAAAGGTGGTAGGGAGAAGGAAAAAACAACTCTCAAATTGGTCTACTTTCCAAGGAAATGACAACAGTTCACTCTGCATTGAAATTACTCATTAAATCAGACTGACACGGTAAAGACGTCACAAGCAATCCTCAAAGCACGAGAAAAAGCAAGAACACTGAAGGTGGTCTAACAACAGTACCTGTAAGCTTTTAACAGTTGTTGGTCTAACAGATCCATGGACCACGAGTCCTCTCCCAGCAGAGCCTCTGGTGCCAGAAGACTGATCACCTGAGTCTTTGTTGAGGAGGCACAGCTTTGTGTTCTTGGTCACTTTTTTTGGAGACTTCACCTTTTCGGTTCCCACAAAGCTGGCATTCTTTGTTTCACTAAGCTCTTTGCCCTTGGGAGTAAAGGACACTACAATTCTGTTGCCAAAAACGTCTTCATTCTCCATTCGCTTCTGAGCCCGCTCAGCACTTTCCTGGTTTAGGAAGCGGAGGATGGCACTGCTGCCAGAGATGCTCACCACCTTCCCTCCACAGTTGTCTGACAGACGCCGGAGCCTGTTACTGATGCTTTTGCTGTCTCTGTTTGTTGGTAGATTATAAACATAGAGCAGGGTATGGCACGCCTGTTTAAAGGGAGTAAGATTTTAATGTGTGTCAGCATAGCCTCTTCTTCAAAGCCAGTATTTTAAAGCCGATTCTGGTGACATGCTCTTCCCTCCACACCTCCCCCAAGGCATTTGTGCTGGCAGCATTCAAGTTGTTTGCAAAACTCTCAGACCAAAGTAGATCCTCAATCTGCCATCCCAATATCAAATTAGAAGACAGTACCTGATCACTTCTTCAGGTAAGAAAGCATCACCACTTGCAACCCAATACACAGAGCAAGAAGTTATTTCAGAGAGAAAAAGCTATGAGTGCTGTGCAAAAACAACAGTGCAAATCCAGAGGGAATTGTCAAAAACAAAACAAAAAACCAAAACTAAAACAACCATGGTAGACTGTCACTCAAAACAGTTAAAAATGCATCACAGTTGTTTTAATGCACAGCTAAGTTCTTACTCTGATCTTCTGCCAGTAAGATGTAAGATATATCACCTGATAAAATATTTAGTGATAATAATGTGACCTTGCTACATTTTTACTTAATGACATCTTCCTATTTCATTCTTTCAGTCTTAAAGCAGAAAGTACACATTTACATGGTAGTAACCGAAATAGACGCAGTAGACATCATGTCTCACCACAAAAAAAAAATCTCAGCCTGCTCTCCCCATAAATTAGAAGAGGGGGGAGGAGAGAAAAAACCAAAAAGGAAGTTGACACCTTAGAGTATATCTGCTGTTAAAAATCTTACCGGCACTTTCAGTGGTAACCTTGGTGGCAAGTCTGAAATAAATTCTTCATAACAAATAAGCTCATGAGCATGATGTAAGAGGGCTTCAGAAGCTTGGTTTTTATGCACCAAAATGATCTGAAAACCATGTCTATGTCTCAGGTCACTGAGTTCCAGAGCAAAGTTAACATCCGCTGGAGAGGGGGGGAAAAAAAAAAAAAAAAAATCAATACTNCAATACTAAAGCATGTGAAAAAACTGAAAACCCTACCAACCAAAAAACCCACTCTGAACAAACAAAATCCTCAAAACAGACTCAGTTAGCAGAACTGCAGATCTCACTTGACAAGTTCTGTTTAATCACTGATAGTTTCCAATGAAAAAGCACCAACAGCTACAAAGCTTCTCAAAAGACCTCATGTAAATAAGCAGTCAGCAGTCAGTCTCCAACAAGGGCTTTCTTCTAATAGCAGCTTTCTGCAGCGTGTCTACAAGGCATTCCACCGGTACTGTACATTTCCATAGCAAGCTCTTATTTAGCAATAGGGAGAAAGCCCAGGCAACACATGGCCATAAGCTGAGTGGCTTGCATAGAGCTTTCCTTTATTAGCCTCCTGCAGAAGCTATATACCCTCAGAGTGTATTTATTTATATATCTGACACACATCAAGACAAAATTTCAACACTGCTTTAACTGAGACTAGTTCTTACTCTACAAACCCTGTTTTTCCCTTGCTGCCACTGGCATCATTAATAATTCCTGAGCAATTCTGTTAAAGCTAATTCTAAACACAACCCTTGGAAAGCAGAACAGCATCACATGCAAAAGAACTATTCATGAGAGGAACAGAATTGTATACTGCATCTGAGTACCACAAGCACTTACTCGACACAAGAACCACGGTGGCAGGTGCAGTGTGTGTATCAGCAAATCTCCTAAGACTCTGCCTGAGTTTGTCATCAGCAGCGTTCTTCGCTGTAGCATTGATGTGTGCAACAGTCACCTATGGAAGAAATACACAGACATGCTCTAATGAAAAACCTTGACTGAACTGCACTCGCTTATGTGTCTTTTTAGTTAACAAGTACAAGCTTTCAAATGCACCTTTTTAGATAAACAAATGTACATGTGCATGAAATGTGCATATAGATCTCAAACTGTTCTAATTCGCAATGAACTTCAGCCCTAGCTGTTCAGCAGGGGTAACTCCTGTTATGGTGTTACAAGAACAATTTACATACCTTAAAAACATTTCATAAGCCTTCATTTGAAATAGAAGGGTGACAAATACAGCAAAGATTTACTATCATTAACTTTACCTCACAAAAGCAGATAAACTGCCACCTTGACTGTTACAGTATCTGCAATTCAGAGGGTGGGAAGAAACATACAAAGTTTTTAAATACCAAGAAACCTAAAGGTATTTAGGAAACACTATGCAGTGTTAAAGGTGCCCCAATGGATAAAATTCCTCACCAACAGCATAACAGCACAGTATTCACTACCAATAGTACAAAAGTTATGTTTACAGAATCATAGCTAATGGCTTAGCCAAAGGCCTGAGATAACACTAGAAACACCATGTACACTCTGAATAAAGCTAAACCAGTAATCTACACAGTGCAATGCAGTTTCAGTATTCAGAAGTATCACACCAAGAAAGTGGAGCATTAAAGACTCCACCCATTATAAACTCATGCGCTAAAACCCACAGAAGCTACTGCAAAGCTTCAGAGAACAGCAATCACTAGAGCACAGAGGATACAAGTTCTCAAGCACGAACATCAAGCAGATGCTGTTTAGATACCTGGCAGTTGTTCAGCTCCTGAATAACTTCTTTACTTTCTTTGCTAATGTCACACACACAGATGAATTCTGCCTCTCTGTGACCTTTAAAAAACTTCTCACGAATCTTCTGCACAACTGCTACAGCTGAACGACCAGTGGGAACTGAGCAGTTTTCAATATCCCAGAAGACTCCAATGGGGGGCAAGTTTTCCAGAACTTGGCCTGTTACTGCAACTTCCGGAGACCCTGTGCAGGTTTAACACAGCTCACTTCAATCTCCAAATGCAGAAAACGTTGAAGTTCAAATACTGTGAACTTGGCATAGTTAGCTTTGTTTCAGACAACATGTCCAGGAACACAAGATCAACTTCATGTCCTGTAAGAATCTTTTTAGATTCCTTAATAGGAATTTAGTGTCTTAAGTTAGGTTAAAAATACAAGCTCAATTTAGCTTTTAAATTCAAGTCACCAAGTAATCTATTAACAGAAGTTATCAAATGGTTAAGTGGCAAGCACCATGAAAACTGAGTGAAGTTGTATCACGCTAAACTCAGCAGGTGCTATACCTCAGTAACGAAAGTGAAACATGAAAGCTGTTTAAATACACAGTGTGCATTAGATAAAGCACCAACAGAAGTGAATGAGATATCCAGTATACTGACAGAAACTACAAAAAACAAAGGTGACATGGAAAAAAAAGGTATCCTACAGTTCAAAGGACTGAGGTTAAGAGTTTTTGCTATTAGAGGCTAAGAAATCAAAATGAATTTCCCAGTGTTTCAGCGCGCTGAGTAGCTATTTAATTTTAAATTAACATTATATACCCATTTCATCCCCACAAAACTGGTAAAGAAACAGGAGAAACAGCACAGAATCCTCACAGGTCAAAACCAAGCAACATATGGAAACAATACAGGAAGCTAACTAGGCAGTCAAAACCTAAATCCTTGCTATGATTCTGCAAAACAAAACCAGGGTATTATTTACTGCTTAGTCTTCTATGATTTCAAAGAATTCACAGAGAAATTCAGTGCAACTTAAGAGAACTCCTCAGCAGTATTTATAGAGGACATCCACTGAGTCCAAGTTTCAAACATATGTTGTTTACCATATTTCTGCGGTGATTTGCCAAGGCTGCTCGCCAGTAGCAAACTCTTCTCATTTCCCGTTCCTTTGGTTCCACAGCCATTACATATTGGGATAGGAACAGATGCAGTCTGCGTACTTGGAGGAGGAATATTTGGCCAGATTTTAGTAGCATCAGCTAGGCTGTTTCTGGTTGGCTGTTGGAACAATTTTTCAAAAGACATACTCGTTTAGCGTACAGTATCAACACAAACCACTCCGTGCTAGAAACACTTCACCCTCTGCACTAAGAGCAAGTGAAGATGTACTTTACACAGCCAGTTAACAACCTATCACTGCATGAAGTAAGCTTCTACCCTACAGTCTCTTACCATACTCGGCTCAATTTCCAAACATAAGGAAACATTACACCAAATGGCACATCAAGACATGTCACCTTTAATAAGCACTAGTAAGTACTCTAAAATGAATAAATAAATAAAATCTCTCAACCATGCATGTGAAATCAGCACAAGAGTACAAAGCTGAATTGTCTCCCTGTCAAAAAAAAAAAAAAAAGTGGTCATAAATCCAGACATACTAGTCACCATCTATTGAAATGGAAACATTTCATTTTTACATTCAAATTTGGAAATTTAAGTAACAACTTGCAAATTTAAGTGTCTTATTCCACTTGAAATTCCTATTAAAATTCAAGCAGAGTCTTAAATGACCCAGAGGTTCCACATTGGTATTGAAACATAAATTACAAATTTGAAAGACTGAACTAGAATCTATCACACCAAAAGAAGACTACCCTTACAGCATCAAGCAGTCCACTTGACTTACAAACAGGCCTTTAGTCATCAACTGGCCAAGAGTGCAAGTTAACTGTTAGCCTTTTCTCGGTCCTTGCTATGGAATGCTTGAATAGGAGCTGTCCAAGAGACATAATGGTCTTTCAAATCCACTCAAAATTCTGCTTGAGTACATCACAAATCCCCTGTAAGCTAAACACCATGAAGGCCTCTTAAGTAATTCAGTTTGCTAAGAAGACTAAAGAGAAAAGTCTCCAAAAAGGGTCTCTGGTACAGCTGGACTATTCTCCACCAGCCAGGAGAATGCAAGCTGCAACCTGTGGAAGCTGTGTTTTGCTCAAGTAACATTACTTCAACATTAGCCATATAGCACACATAAGGAAAGAGAAATGGGACATGTACAAACCTTGCTCAAGCAGTCACTGCAGTAGTGAGAGCCCTTTACACAAAGGGAAGGTGCCATGTTTAGGTGCAAAGGGTTGGCGCACACATGTGATGTTAGCTCCGACTGTGCAATATGCTCATCCAAGTGACCTGGAGCCCCACTTGTGAATTCAGAACAAGGGAAATAGCCAGAAGATGTGCAGCTCTGAAGGGCTGGGAACTGATGCAGCTTGTGCACATTACCATGACAGGACTGGAAATGGAGCTTTCCACAACAGGGCAGATGTTGACAGGAAGAGACACTGTTTTCTACGCACATGCCTGGGAACTCACTTGCAATGCCTGACAAATTGCTTCTAGCTGGAGGGTTCTTCAGTGAAGACGGAGACTGATAAGCAAATCCTGACCCCACTTGACAAGTAATCGTCCCAGTGCCTTTGGAGTCTAATATTGTGCCAGGGTGAACCAAATTACCACCACCACCACCACAATGCATTTGTGGAGTACAGGAAGAGTCAGAGCCATGAGCACAGCAGCTTACTTTCGGGCCAGGTGAAAGTTGTATTTGCTGTTGAAGAGGGTGAACATCAGGAAGTGGTACTGCTGGAAACCGTGTAGAGCCAGCATTATGAAGAGATGAAGCATCCTTCAATTCTGCAGCAACTTTCTTGTTCTCCATGTAATCTTTCTGGAAAGTGAAAGTTCAACTACATTCAGACACATCATTAAACCAATAGTTTAAGTAAACCTATTTTTAGACTCTTACAACTTGATTAGTAACAGAAATTGAGAAGTGTTGTCTTTATTACTATTACTTCACTGTCTGAACATGTAAAATACTAAAACAAACACGTCAGTCTTATGTACCAGCCTGAGCTACATTGGTATCAGTAGATTTTGGACACCACAAAATCAAAAAGGTATAAACCACATAGCACTGTGTCTGTAAAACAGAGTATGAAAAGCAAAAAAACTGTTAGGCTAAAGTTGAGAGATACTCTGCAGCTAAAAAACAACAAAAAAAAAGAGATTTCTAGTAAGAGCAAAAACATATGATGCAAAGTAAAAACTTTCATCATTTGGAGGTAGAATTTATATCAAGGTGTACCGGGTTAAAGCAGATCACTCCCCCAATGCAGTAAACTCACTACAACATGGATTTTTGTAAAGTCAGGAAAAATGAAATTGTATTTCTTACAGTTTAAACTAAAAGTAACAATATAAGGAGAACAAACTACTACAGAAAAAAAAATAAGAACCTTAAGGAGGATGGGGAAGGGGTCAAGCAGTGGCAAAAAGGCAGCAGCAGCCAAAACAGCAGCAGAGGGAAGATAGCAGCAGGTGCAGCAGAAGCAGCAAGGGGAAGGTACAAGCTGTGCTTCCAGACATAAGGCTCTTGATGTTCCAATGAAATTGTATTAACTTATCCACTGTTGTTATTATATGGCCTGTCCCTAGAATGCTGACCTCTCCACTCAGAGCTTCCACCTCTAAGTTTCACTGTTCCCATTTTTTTCTATGTCTGAGCTTGAAATTTAGCTCAAACGGCCACACAAGGAAGTAAACTAACAGAGGACAGGAAAAATTAAATTTTCACAAGAATATACAAATGCTTTTTCACCTGTTCAAAGATAAGATGTACAAAACGCTGTACACAAAGCACAGGCTTTAAATGACAGCAGCAAAAATTAAGCAAGCACTGGAAAACAGTCAAGGTCAGCATGGCTAACCGTGATACAACTCACTTGAAGCCAGCACTTTGGAACAAGTTTTACTTACCAAATTGAATTTAACGCACTTCCTACTTGTGATGGTTTGGGAGTTACCCACCCCCCAAATGAATTCACCCAGACTAGACTCAGCCAGATGGAAGTTAAGGAATTAAGCTTTATATTCACATCTTAGCACAATTTACAAGCAGATATTTACAATATATTACAAATATTTACACTTATATACAGAAATATACAAGTCAAAGGTAGTACAGAAACAACACCCCTCACAGAAATCAGGAGTCCCCAAGAGGGGCTCCTAACCTCATCCCAGAATCTGCTTTACATGCAAAGTGAATTGGAAGAATCAGTGAGGGGGGTTAGAAGCAGAATTGATTAGTTGGGTTACACAGATCCAGCCAGAAACTAGGGAGAGACAGACACCAATAGACTCCACAGACAGAGTCAGACTGTCTTATCTATGTTTATATCCTTGTTTTATATACATCTCTGCAAACCTATGAGAGTGAAGCAGACATCGCCTTTGTTTTCACAGCCTATAATCTATTTTTTTCTCATTAAAATATTCCAATTAGCCTCAAACCAGCACACTGCTGAACAGTATTGAATAATTGATTACTTAAGTTCAAAACCATTCCTCTCTACTTGATGCCACATCTTATGAAGACACATACTGCCAAAAATCTGTCTGGAACTAGTTTAGCTGTTAAATTCCAGAATTTACAGCAGCTCCCTTCCTAACCCCCAATGCACGAGAACAGCAACACCACGGGACACATGCTTCTCTGTTTCTCCTGTATCTTTTACTGAAAGTCAGTCTGAACATGCACAAATGTTGCCTAACAGCTGAAGTTTGCTTGCTGCAGTCAGTCATTGTCTTGCATTGTTCTGTAGCACTTTGCATCTTAGATATAATCACATACATTTACATAACTGAACATGTAAAGAAACTGAAACAAGGAAAAACTAGACATTCACAAAAAGCAGTATCCACAATTGCTGTAACTACAGTAATAATTCAGAAAATTCTAAATTTGATTCCAAACTAAACTGGCAAAAAACTGGAAGCACGAAGACTACCTCTCTACCCTTCCCACTAACTTCAGAGAGCTTTCAAGAGGGTGCCACACACACTTTAGGCACTCAGTTGCATTACTCTGAACAAAGCTGTAAAGCCTGTCAAGCTGAGCAACTCACCTGCTTTCAGCAAGAGCAATGAAAGCTGTGGACACAACTGAAGTCCCTAAATTCCCAGGCAGATTTTGCACTTACCTTGGTAACTGCTTTCCCCCCTCCCCACAACAGGCTAGTAAGGTACAGTTAGTTACACCACTCAGTATCAGGACATCAACTGTGCTACTAGTGAAGCAGCAAATTACCGTTTTCGCACTGCAAGGCAAAGACTGTTCGGCAACAGAAAAGCAATTAGAGAATTTCCAGAGCCATGGTTTAGCATCATTCTCTTGCTGCTGAAGCCATCCAACTGATCTATTGCTGAGGTTCTCTGTCCTGTTTCCTTCCATCATACAGCCAAACAAAAAGGTTCAACATTCTTTCATCCCTCTTTCCTTTCATTCTTCCCACCTGCTAAAAGAGAAGAAAATGCTTGCTTTAAATAATTTTTAAGGTAAGACAGATAAACAGCATTGGTCTTATGAATTCTACTACTATTCACTGAACCTGCATTATTCATGTTAGATTTAATTATGCATAAAGGACACAGCCTTAACTACTCCTCTTCAGTAGAGGAATATTCCTCATGACCTGCAGCACAGGTGAGGCAGTTTGCAGAAAACACTGTGGCATTAGGTAGTCATCAAAATGCACTGCAGCTGTCATTAAATAATTCCCTGAAACTTTCAGTGCATTGCCCTAGAGAAAGGTATCATGAAGTAAGTTTTCATGAACAACTAACTGGTAAATACAATAATCAGTGAAAGTGAACTCCTCTAGAAGAATTAAACTGCATATTCACTGTTTTTGCAACTATATGCAAAATGCAGTAAGCGCAGCACATTTAGAATTCAAATGCAGCTTTAAATTATTAAAGTTATTTGCAAATACTTTCACTAATTCTGCAGTTGGCCCACAGCAGACCACATCAATTCACTTGTGCAGAACCACAAAGAACGTAAGGCCCAGCCACACTGCTCCAGGAAAAGCAGGATCTGCAATAAAGGCTTTACTCTACAACTATATACTGTACTCAGACTACACTCCTTCAGGTGTTCTTGCCCTAAACGCAAAAACCACGGAATGCATTCCACAGCGTTACTTTTAACCACAAGTTATTTCGCTTTAAGTAGAAACCTTTATTCGCATGAGGTCCAAAATCATGCTGTATAAAATATCATTAATCGAGTCCCACACTTCTAGACTACGCTTCTTTTTAAAAATGTCTAGCAGCACGATTTCGTTTGGGAATTTAAACGGTAATTAAAAAAACAAACAAGAAGTTAACTACGACGCCCGTGCTTCGCCCTCTGCGGCTCGAAGCTCCGCGGGTGCTCCCAGCTCGGCCTGGCCGGCAGCCCTAGGGGTGGCGGTAAGGCCTGGACCTTCCCCCCAGCACAGACAAACAGCCTCGGTGCCCTACGGCGCTGCGGGCAAACGGCCGCTCCCGCCGCGGGGAGGCGCCGGGCTAAGACCGCCGCGCAGCTGTGCCCAGGCGACGAGCGGGCCCCGTCCCTGCCCGACCGCGACGTTCCTTCGGGGCCTTCCCGCTGCCACAGGACAGCGGAGACAACCCCGGGCTAGCGGGAGCCGCCGGGCCTGACCTGGCTCTGCTTTGTCCCCGCCCGCCGCGTCTCACCTCACCTGAGCCGCCCTCAGCGCCCCCGCGCCTCACATGCCACCGCGGCCCCTCACACCCCTTCCCTTTGTTGTCCTCCCTCCTCCCTCTCTGCTCCTTCTGCCGTCAAGCGACGCGGGGCACCGGAAAGCAACCGCTGTCGCAAAGGCGGCTGTCGTAACGCTCCGCTCTCTCCTCCTGCCCGCGGCGCGCAGCGGGCCGGGCCGTGCCGCTAGCTCTGCCTTTTAAACCTGCCTCAGGCCTGGTTCTCCCGGCTGACGTGCGGGCCGGGGCGGGACCAGGCGACACCCTAGCCCCTGCAGTCGAGGGGCTGCGGCGCTGTCCGGTCCAGCTGGATAGTGCCGGGGCCGCCTTGAGGGGATGAGGGCGGCACCTGAGGAGACGGAAGATGCCCTGCTCAAGCGCGCCTGGCGCCCTTCTGGCGGGAGCACTGAGGAGAGCGCCCCACCTTACACCTACGAGGTGGGTCTCGCCCTAGGTACACCTGAAGCCCTTCAAAGGCCGGGCAGAGTTGCCCCGGAGGAAGTCCTGTGGAGGACCTTGCCCTCCTAGGTATCCAGAGAAGCTCTCCGTGCTGCCCAGAATGTGCGGCCCGTGAGGAGCTTGCCAGGGTGTCGGCCTGGACCCCTGCGGGCAGTAATTTTTGACACCTTATGCAGAGTTTAAGCTTTCACTTAGAACTTTTTTCTTTTTCCCCACAAAAAGTCTTGGTAGGTTGCCAGGGAAGGACAGGTAACCACTTTAAAGATTTTAATCCCTTAAAGGCAGTGTATAGTCCTAAGACTGAGGACAAGAGTTAAATGTCAGAAGTGTTAAAAATCTGCTGTTTGCTGATTTTTTTGGAAGTGCCTGGCCTCTCTATATGTTGTGTGGGTCACTTCGGGCATCATTGGCTTTGTATTAAAAATTCCATAAATAAGTTACATACAGCTTTAAAAAACACAAAGCTTTTGCTGGGTAGAAAAAAAAGAAAACTTCTAACAAACCACTGGATTAGGCATTAGCATGGTCCCTGCCTCCTGATCAAAAATCTAATGTCTGGTGGCCAAGCATCAAGAAAGGGAGGGGTACCCCTGCTACCTCAGTTTTAATAACCTGTGATTCACTGGGTCTGTTGGTGTGGGTGACACTGCCAAGCCACTGAAGATTATCGAATTTATTCCTTTTAGGATTTTCTAACTTTCCACATTCATTATTTCCTCAAACACTTGTGGTGCTAATAGTCCTTGTCTCAACAACTCTACCTCTATTTGTAATTGTGTTTTGCTGTCTCTACAGACACAACTCTGTCACACGATTTAACAGTTCATTCAGAATTCTGGGTCAAAGTCTTGCAGCAAAACAATTTTTTTTTCTTTTTTTTTTTTTTTTTTTTCTCATAAGAAGCTTTCTGCCAACAGGTAAAGTGCTGTAACTTTACCAGAACTCAAAGTCTGTCCATTTTTGCCCACTTAGCTTTCATGGAAGAATCGGTGGGGCATACTCATTAAAATAACCAGCACATGAACCCTAGCACTGCAGAAGTCTGCCATTTATCATTACACATGAAACTAAAATGCATAAAATCATTCCTTCTCCTCTCCTGATTTGAAAATTGGCAAAGGTTCTGATTCTTCTTGCAAACAAGGCAGAGACAAGAATTATAGTAACTTTCAAAAAATATTTGTTGCTTGTATACAGTAGTGCCTCAGCCTCTGGCTGTTTTGGAACTGAGGGAGAGCCTGACAGCTTCCTCTGAAATCTGAGAATTTTTGCTGTGATTTTTACAAGTAATTCAAGTTGAGAACTTGAGAATCCTCAGGAGTACCTTTGGTATCATCTAGGTATTCACAGTTTCCTCAAAGATTTGTTCAAGGAGTTTAAGAAAAATGTCCTTTGTCCCAAACGTGATCATTTTTTAAATTACTGGGGCCATGCTATGATACTATGATGAGTTTTATTTTCTGTAATGCATCTGATAATAAAAGCATTCTTGGGTAATGACAGAACTGTGAATTACTGTTAACCCAATTTGCTAGTTTTCTGTTCAGAGTTGTATAATTTGTCTTTCTTCCGTTGAAAATCAACTCCAAAAGGAATTATTTTGGTTAACACCTGACTTGAAAGTATTATTGTTTCACTCCTTTTCGGTTAGAGTCCCTGTAGCAATGGATAGATTTATTTTAATGGAATACTCGTATAGAAAATGTTCTGCCCCACTTTGTATAGCCTTTTTCTATAACATTTTTGAGAGAAGCACATTCCCAGTTTCAACGGTTAAGTTTATACAGGATGAGACCGCTCCAGGCCTGGTATTGCATCACAGAAGTAAAGGGAACTGGGCTCAGGGCGTCTGTGCGTGGGTGCCTGCCACCCAGCAGTTCGGGAAACCTGCTGCAGGGATGTGAAGTGATACTCCATGACGTGCGGCCATATGTACGTGGGCTGGAGCATACATATACCTGTGCGGTAATTTGTGGTTTTGTTTTGACTCGGGAAGCAAATGCCAGACACGCCTAATGACCAAGTGTTTGTGTACGCGCTTGGGTAGGAACGCACCTAGGGCACTTGAGAAAGCCGCCGCATACCTCGGTTGCCTTCCTACTGATCCTGCGTGCTAAGGGCATGGCATGTGTCTTACTGGCTGCATTGAGCAGCAGCTCTGTCCCATTGTCTGTGTGCGGCTCACTCTCCTGCGAATGCTTGCAGCTCATTCTCAGGAATGGTGACTTCGTGCTGAGATGTGGATGAGTACAAGTACCTGATGTTCCATAGACTGCTTTGTTCTTGCGACATAGGGTACAGCGTTCCTTGGTTGTGAAGAGGGGACTTTATAAAATACCGTGCCGACATGAAGCAGTTATGGCCACCGCCCTGCTGCTCGCCCCCTTTAGAAAAGGCCTTTGAAATGAAAGAAAAGCCACAACCTGCTGTAAAGCTTTTTCCTCTTTTTGAACGTGTGCTTAAAGGTACATCATGGTGGCAAATTCTGACTTGGAAGCCTCGTGTGCCCTGCGCCTCACAGAGCAGTAAGAGAAGGGCTGAGCACCGGCTGTGTGCGCTGCGGGTGGAGGCCAGGCCGGGCCGGACCGCACTGAGCTCGGCCCCGGCGCCGTTTGAAAAAGTAACGAAACTTTGCGAAGCGTCCCGCAGGCGCGCGCTGATTGGCGGGGCCCGCGCGGCACGTGATCGGCAGCCAATGGCGCGGCCGCGTGGGCCGGGCTGCTGCGAGCGGCGGCTGCCGGCGCGGAGCTCCGCGGCGCTGTGGTGAGGGCTGGGGGCTGCTGGCCGGCATAGAGCTCCGCGGCGCTGTGGTGAGGGCTGGGGGCGGCTGGCCGGCGCGGGGCTCCGTGGCGCTGTGGTGAGGGCTGGGGGCGGCTGGCCGGCGCGGGGCTCCGCGGCGCTCCGGTGAGGGCCGGGGGCTGCTGGCTCTGCTCAGGGACGGGAGGGCATGGCCGGCCCGGGCGGTTTCGGTGCTGCTCACCTCCTCCTGCGGTGGTAACTAGGGCAGGATCGGGGACGGAAGGGGAAACGGAGCGGGGACTCTGCTTGTCTGCTGCCCCCCTCCCCGTATCTTTAAGAACCTGGCTCTAGTTCTGGAGTTGCTTTGACGGTTACTGGGAAGGCAAGGGAAGGGAAGGGATCGTGGGAGTCGTGCCTGCTGTGCCTGATGGCTTAGGTCCCTTCCGACTTCGTGCTTGGAATGGGAAGCCCCACATCGCTGCTTAGCTGACCGTGGATTGCAGCTGGAAGAATTGAGATCAGACATCTCGGAAGAGAAAATTGCGGAGTTTCCTCTAGGAATCGCTGGAGACTCAAAATATTGGAGCTGGACCGGTATCTGGAGAGATGAGGGCTTTGCTGAACTAAGCTGTTTGGTAGAGACGACCCTGAGTAGATAGCTAATGGCTAAGTGCGAGCTGTGAGATTCTGTAATAACCCAGGCATTCCCGTGACCTTTCCCCTTTTTTTCACTTTTGTGTGGATTTTCTTTTGTATTGCTGTAACAAAAGAAAATACACCCTTACGTGACGGGAAGACACTTCCTAAGGGACTGTTTTAAGAAAATACAATTTGCATAGGATAAGAAAGCTACTTTTCAGGAGTAAAGAGGGGTGTTGGTTTGGTTTTCGATGGAGTGTCTGATGGGAATTTCATCATCTGTGCCATGGATAATTCGGTAGTATTTATGATACTGTTCACTTCTATTGCAACATGAATTTCTCTGGCTCAGACCATCAGGCATGGCTACAGAGATAGGCCAACATTGTTCACCAAGTCAAAATGTTCTTTTAGTTTTGGTTGGTGAGGTGTGGGGGTGTTTTTTGTTGGTTTGCTTTTTTTTTTGTTGTTGTTGTTGTTTTCTTTTTAAAGTGTTTTGTATGCAGGGTTGTTCGAAGTTCTTTATTCTGTGAAACAACCTAAGTTGAGGTCCTCGTGGATCTGGCGAAATCAAGACTGATTGCCAAATGGAAGTTCTTTCAATAATCCTCTGGGTGTGTTTTTGTAGGTTTGCAGTTTTGTTGTTGTTTTGTTTGGGGGTTTTGTAGTTTGTTTTGATTTTCTTTCTTCCTAAAGAATTGTATATTTGTGCTCTTGTGTGTATGAATTGCTAACTGCAATATTTATGCCGAGGTGTTTTTCTTCTTGCAAAAGTCTGTTCCCCACCCATGAGCTCTTCCACTTCCTGTATGATGTAGAGGCTTTGTAATGTCTGTGGCCAGCACTTGTGCTGCTTACAGGGAAGAAGTCTGGCCACGTCCCTCTGGCATCCTGCGTGTGAAAACAAGTAAGGTGCAACTAGTGTGTGCCTGCTAGACACCAGAACTTCTGCTCCTTGTTTTTCTTTTTTTCCCCACATTTGCCAGTGTTTAACAAAACGTTGCTAAAACCTTTTTCACCCCCCCCTCACTCTCCTTCCTTATGTATTGAGCCTAAACAATGAAGGATTCCTAATTGGTTTAATTAATTACTCTCCAGGGGTTTTTGCATGTTTTCTCGGAGCTGTTAAAAGTCAAGGGTAAAAGCAGGGGGGAAAACAAAAAGTCAAAATCCTACCTGTTCTGCAAGCAGTTTAGAAAGATTTACATGAGTTTTGTTGTAGTTTTTGGTTGCTTCCTTTATTTTAGAAAAATAAAAGCTTTACTACTTGGCATAAAGTGGTAATTTGGAATTTGTAGTTTAAGTTTGTTTCTTTACTCTTTAAGTTTGAAAATCTTTGTGAGCTGTGATATAGTGCAGGGGTGTGGGAAACTCGGTAGGTCATCTTTTGTTGTGTTGCAAACAAAAAGATGTGCCAGTGGCATGGGGCAGTGGTGAAACAATCTCAGCTATGTTGGCACATCTGTGGAATAAATATAGCTCTATAGTCCTGTGTGTTTGTAGTTTAACATATTTAAATACTATTAAGTAATGGTAACCATAAAATAGTGTAACTCTTAATAGATAACATCCCAAGTGGGTCCATAATCTCATCTTCACAAAGACATGCTTAGAAATCAAAGACAGCATCTTTATGCTCCTGTAAGTTATCAAGGTTCTGTGAAACTCTTATAAATCATATGGCTTGGTTAGGGAAAGTTCTCTTGTACATGACTATAGCATCTCAAAAATGCAAATTAGTTTGTTCTTTTTGTCCTTGCAGCATAAAAACACAATTGCAAGCCAGATGCAAGTATGTTCAGACTTGTGAGGCCAGTGGGAGTTCAGTGGCTTGGCTCCAGAAGGCTGTTTGAAAGCTTTTGGGAATAGTGTCTTGCACTCCACCTTTATCTGGCAGTTTTTGTTGATTGAACCCAGATATGTGTTTTAGTATAATACTTGTGCCAGAAGATTACCTTTTTGGAGGCTTATGAAATACATTTTAAGTTGTGCAGCAAAACCAGACAATCTCTGTTCTTGAACTACAGACCCTTTCTGTCAGTTGAGTGCTGAGAAGTAGCCATATAAAGCAAACTTCGGCTTGCTGTTCTCTGGTGTTTGACCACATTAATGGATGCTTCATTATTCTTCGTTATTCCTTGCACCTGCATCGCTTCTTTGTCTGACTCTCCCTGTCACTCATCTGCAGAAGAGAAAACTTATTTTCTTGACAAGTTTGCTGCTTGCATTGGTGTGTGTGTGCATGCTGCCTTGAGCATAAGGACATGCTTGTTAACATCAAAGGCACTTTCAGTGTGCTTAAAAATAATAGATGTGCTATAAACTCTCCGAGGTCAAGAATGTTAATTATATTTGGTTGTGGTTTTCTTCTTTTTAATGGTCAAGGGTTCTATTTGGAAAATCACTCCTCCTTACTTGCACTCCTTTTCCTCTTTTTCTTCTGTGGGCACTTCTGTAAATCCATACAAAGACTGGCAGCTTTGAGGCATCTTGCTGGAAGTGTGTCACTATACCACACAGCTTTTATTTCTTAGAAGGAAGTTATGTAGCTTCGTCTAATTAACGTTTTGCATCAAGGAATTGAATTATAAAAACTAAAGCCTAGTAAACTTTTCCCTTCCATCTCCCCTTTCAAGCAACAGTGTAATTTCTGAGTGCTTAGCTGGTGCTGTGCAATGAGGTGTGTGGGCACAGCCCACTTAGCTGTGACAGATACTTCCTCTTTGCTCAATCTCCTGAAAGTCACCTAGGCTGTGAAAAGGGCTTGTACTGTGCAGCTTCCCTTGAGTGCTAGATAGTGTTGTCTGTAGCAGAGGTAAGGATTACTCCCATTTGTCTCGGTAGAGTTGTTTGTTAGATGGCTCTTAATCCTGTTTAACCCAGGTGATGATTTTCTGGAGAGGAAAGTCTGGACAAGAGTTCTTAGTATTTCTCCATTGATACACATTTTCTTTAGCTATGATATACTGCACAGAAGGTCCACTCCAGCCTTTCCTGAGTGTCATAAATAAGAAAAGAAGGTGGCAGGACTTACGTCTAAATGGTCTCCAAAGGTGTTGGCTATTTCTCCTCTTTTATTCCTTCAGGGTTACCACTAGGAAAGGTTTTGCTCAATGGATCTGGAGCTGAAACTTGGCAGAACTGTTTCCTCAATCATTGGATTTCAGTGATAAAGTTTTCTGACAGTTGCTATTGTAATTTACTGTTCTTGGTCTCTCTGGGTTTCTAGTCAACTGATAATTTCTATGTGGAATCTTTGGCTCACTGGGATTGGATATGGTCAGGTTATCCAGAATGTTAGGTTTTGTGTTTCTCTATTGTCAAGACTAATTTATATAATCTTCTATTTGCTAGTGACCTGTTTAGTAAAGTGCATCATGCTCGTCAGAGGGCATTGATTGAATTGTGGTGCCTAGACACTTAAGTCTTCAAGCAGGAGCAGTCAAATTGAGGTTCTTGAGTGGCTCTTTCATGTGTCATTCCCTTATGGGAATGTCCTGGGGTTGAATTTATGCTGGCACAGGGACAGTTGGATGGTCTGGATAGTTCATGAGGTTTTTTGCAATCTATCTGCATACTTGGTCCAGATGTATTGTTGTTCTGAGCCATAAATGGATTGCAATTCTTTAGATTTAAAACTGGTTAGCTCTGTCTGTGTTACCTTAGGGAGAATTTTTTCATGTGTCCAGCAGTTATGTCTTTGAAAACCTCAGGTGTTCCTGGAAACGGTAATGCAGGAAATTTTCTTGAGTGCTTGTTCTGTGTCCCTTTGAAGTTTCTTTTTAATTTAATCTTAAGGGTCTTCAGAGTTGTTGAAATCTACCTTAATTGCACTTTGGAGGTGAAGCTATATCTGGGATGTGTTCTGTGTGCCTTGGCACAGCTGCAGCTAGGGTTTGAGGTTTGATGCTCTGTGCTGTCTAGTCAGAGGGCAGGGAAGGTGCTTGCTGCTGGCTGGGTTTGTGGCATAAGGAGCAGCTGTGGGAGAGCTGGGAAGAGTGACCTGATTTCTTGGTAGGGATTCTTCAATGTTTATGGCATATCTGACAGAGCCCTGTCAAGGCTGGTCTTTAGTTTGGTCTCCAGGTATTCAGTGACTTCCTGAGAGGAGAGGTGAACTGCTCTGCAACCAGAAGTACTGAGGTAGCTCACTTCATTAGTTCTTATGCTCAATCCTTTAATTTTTCAGGTGTGAAAAAATGAAACAAGGGTTTTAAACTTTGAGCAGTCATCATGGATGATTCAGAAGGACATCATTTCAGCTCAGTGGAAGAGGAAGCCAGATACTGGAAAGAGATGGCTATGAAATACAAGCAGTGGTAAGGCAATGGCTTTGTTCTTTTCAAGTTGTTCAACAGAGTGCACAACACTGCTAGGTGGCTCAGCTATCCTGAGTGGCAGCAGTAGCAATGCTTCTGGTAAACTACAGCAGCCCAGAGTCTTTGATGCTTGTTTGAGCAATGAATCTGTGCTACTGCGGCACTGCTGGTTTTGGTCTCTGGTTTAAGAAGAACTGTGTGTGCTGAGATTGTGTCTCTGCCTGTGTTTCTGGGCAGCCAGATCAGTGTAACTCACTGTGGAGCCTTGTTGCAGGTTGAAGATCTGGTCCACTGCAGAAAGAGAAATGCTGCTGTTCACGCTTTACATCTCTCTGTAGATCAAGAAAGGTTTGATGGCACGTAGGTGGAGAAGGATTTGTGGCTGTGAATGGACATGCTTTGCTCTCCCTCTTAGCTCAGTTTGTTTAAATGCAGTAAGGGATGGAAAAAAATCCGAACTGTTTGGGTGCAGATATTAGTGGATCCTTCCTTAGATGTTCAGACCTTTTAGTGTGGTTGTTTGGCTCACTGGAGGATCATTTCAAGAGAATGGCTTAAGAATAACTTTCCTTCCATTTTTCTCTTTAACTCTTTCTTGCCAATTGAGAACAGTTGTTTGGATTTCTGAGTGAATAATAGAATTGAAAACCAGACTGAATGCAGGTGGAGGTGGACAATAGGCATGCTCAAGAGATTTCACATGTCCTCAACACCTGTAGTGTGAAGGCAAACTGAGACATTTTTCTATTTGTTTGGGCTTTTGAAAGTTGTTTACCAGTTTGCTATTGGGTGGCTTTTCCTGCTTGATGAAAAAACACTTGCCCATGGCCCTTTCTTCCTGTCACATGCGTATGGTGGTGGAGGACATGGAGCCTTCTCTGGTCAAAGGCTGTATTTTTTTACTTTGAGTAAAAAGGGATTTTTTTCTTTGTTCATTATCATGTTCTCTATCAATGGGATTGCTTTCTAGTGCTGAGAACACACAGGAAGAATTGCATGAATTCCAAGAAGGGAGTCGAGAGTATGAAGCTGAACTGGAGACTCAGCTGCAGCAAACTGAGTCCAGAAACAGAGACCTTCTGTCAGAAAACAATCGTCTACGAATGGAGCTGGAGTCAGTCAAAGTAAGAGTGGGTGGCACACACAGTATCTGTACATCCCACTGCAAAGGGGAATGGAAGGGGCATGTGTAGATCCAGCTTGCCTTGTGGGCTGGGGCCTTCTGTGTTACAAATGAGCTAAACAGAAAACTGCACAAAAGCAAGTCTTAAAAAATTAATACCAATTTGATGTCAGCTTTGAGGATACCTGGGCAATGTTGCTGAATCCATTTGCAGGCTTAGCTATGTGTTGGGATAGAATTGAGATGGAATAAAATTGTTTGCAGCAGAGGGAAAATGTGAGCATAGCAGAGCTGCTTCTTCCATCTACATAGTGCTTTTATTTGTGCCTTTCTTGCTGTCTATGTTGTGCAGACGTGGGCAATACTGCAGAATAGTCGAAATACAAACACTCCACCTGTGTTCTGGCATTATGTAAGAAAACTCAGTAATTTAGAAGCCTTTTTTACCATGTGGTGTCTTTATCTGGTATCAGAGGCTGGGAAGCAGCAGCCAGTGGATAACACACAGAACTGAGAGGCACTCTCAGTCTTGGTTTCATTACTGAGTTTGCCTGTAGTTTGGGAAGAAGAATTTATCCTCTTTGGCCTTGCTTAGCATTCTGTGCAACAAACTAAGAATCAGCTGAAAAGCATTGAATTGCACAATTATAAAGCTAGGGGATATGAATTTAGTGAAACAGAACTTCTGCCCAGAGTGAAATTATCTGAAGTGTGCAGAGTGATGAGTCTACCTCATTTCAGCCTCATGAAAGCTACTGCTAGTCTCCCTGTGCTGGTTGGCAGGTTTAGGAAATACTGCTAAGTTTTCTTAAATCTGGGAAAAAAAGGTGACTGGAACTAGCACGCCTTTTAAAAACTTGCTCTTGTTGGCTTTTACTTACAAGTGAGGTATAGTCATCCAAGAACCATAACACTACATTTTGTAGGACTAGGCCAATATTTGTGGAAGCAGAGATTAGTTTAATTACACTTCTTCTACTCAATTGGATGCAGTAATGAGCTAATGGGAGTGGAGGTATTTGCACTGAGTGAATCCAGGTCTGCAATGCCTCTTGTTTAAATTCTGGTCCAAATAACTGTCTTGAAGAAATACTCTTGCACTGCAGGCAGGTGTCTGTCCCTCTGACACTAACATGATGATCCCCCCAGCCTTTTGATAAAATCTCTGAGGCATGTTTCAGCTCTGTGTGTTGTGTAGAGTATTGTTCTGCTCTTCCATGTAGCCACATAAACCCCTGGAAACTGCTGATTTTTGGGGAGAAGGCATAGGTTTGGCTAACCCTGAGCTCATTTAATTGAGGATGTGGGCTGTTTTCTTTTTCTAGAGGAGCTAGGATGAGAGGAGAGGTTAACCAGCCAAAGTGGTTAAGAATTAAAAAAAAAAAAAAAAAAAAAAAAAAACATGGAGCCACAAAAAGTGGAGGGTAAACACGTTTTAGAAAAAGTGAGATTATTCTTCACAGTAGATAACTTTATTAAAACATTCTGCTTGAACCTTTCAACAATTGGCTATTCATGCAGCTTGAAAACCGTGGTGACAGCCTGCAGAGAAGGAACAGAGACACCATTGATGGCCAGATCAGCTGATATTTTATTACAATTGGCTAAAAACAAAGACTCAAACCTTGCAGTTCTGATCTTTTATCTGAATCAATTCAAGAGCAAAGCATTAAGCTTGTGAAGCTATTGAGCAGCCCTCTTAACTGAGCCCATCAAGGGCTGGTGTCTGCATCTAGGTCAACACTAGCAAACTTTGCCAGGCCCACACTGCTTGTGGCTTTGAGCTTACCAGCCTAGTGTGTGTGCTTGCTCTCCTTGCAGAAACCAGAATTCACACTACCTAAAAATGGAAATAATGCTCTAGAAGGTTCATTTAGAGTCCTGAAAAGCCTGTTGAAAGTGATCTGCCTCTTGGAGCTTGCGTGCCCTTATATTCAGTGTGTAACCATGTGTCAGAGATCTGGAATTTGAGCAGTGTCACCACACTGTAAGCAAAGAAGAACTTCTTAATTCAGAATGGGATCTCTTTCCCTCCTCCTCACCTATGCATTTTGTGTGCTAAAACAGCTGTCTTCAAATTGTTGTGTTAAACTACATGCTGTGGTTTTCAAATTCCAGTGCATGTGTATGTTTTCAGCAGCTTCAAATGCTGGATGGCAAAAACACTTTAGGAGTGCTATTGAGAGCAATGTTGGAGCTTCAAGGAAGTCCTTGGCATGTTGAAGTGATCTGATAGTATGATGGGAGCATGTAAGTCATTGCTGTAGACAGTCTGCTGTGAAGCTCTCTGTGTCACATGATCTGGAGCTAGCTCTGCAGATAGCAGAAACAGCAGGAGGGAGATGGTTAATAAGTCTGCTGGCGGCCTAGAAGTAGCTAAGCAATATTGGCTGCTTTGGCATTTTGCCATATGTAAGGTGATGTTTTTCAAGAAAACTTTGCAGTATCCTCTCTGCCCTTTGGAGGGGCTCAGAAAGTGCCTTAGAGTGTGCATTGCTAAGCCCTTGATGTGCTGTTTGATTTGCCTTTGATTAGGAAAAGATTGAAATGGAGCATTCTGAAAGGTACAGGCAAATCTCTGCGCTGGAAGATGACTTGGCTCAGACAAAAGCTGTTAAAGATCAACTTCAGAAATACATACGAGAACTCGAGCAAGCAAATGATGACTTGGAAAGAGCAAAAAGGTGACCTGCCTCCTGTATTTCCTTTGTTCACCTCTCTTCTGTCACTGCACTGCGTTTGATGCTGTGCCTGTTCAGACTGCCATACTGAACTAATCACTGGGGTGATCACCGAGGTGAAGATGGGAAATGTGCTAATTTTCTTTCCCTTCTGCTCCTTCCACTGCACTTTTTCGTGTCTTACAAGCTAAAATAATTATGAAGTGAGGCAAACCCAGTAAAAATGCTATGTTATCCTTTTTCTGGTGAGAGGAGTTCCTCTATGTACCTGAAGGATCTGGTGGTGATACCTTGTGCGCTCTTTTTCAGAGCCACTATCATGTCTCTGGAAGATTTTGAACAGCGTTTGAACCAGGCTATTGAAAGAAATGCTTTTCTGGAGAGTGAGCTGGATGAGAAAGAGAACCTTCTGGAGTCTGTGCAGCGCCTGAAAGATGAAGCTAGAGGTTGGACAGAAATTACACCTCTTTGCCTTTCTTCTCTCCGTGTATCTTAAAGCTTGGCTTTTAAGCTTGCATTTTTAAAATTTGCTATCTGAAACATAGAAGTCAATGAGGAACATTCAAGACTGTCCTTGAACAGTCCTTGTTCCGGAGCAGCTCACAGAATGCTTCAGGGTCTTGGCTTAAGAAAAGCCAATCCAGCTGGGGCATGTGCTCTCTGACTTTCTGTAACCATAAAGGTCATCTTTAATGACCATTAGCCTCATTGCTGCCTGGCCTGTGAAAAGTGGAGCCAGTTTAATGCTAATGGAGCAGTAAAACAGGAGGATTGTGACTGACTTCTAGTTACCTTTCAACAGCCTCACCTGCTGGCTTTTGGATACTTGTCAGTAAGGCTGGGTGAGAAAAGACCATGGAGCTAGCAAAGCACCTTCTGTTTTCAGGTCCACTCAGATTTTGTCCTCAAGTGGTTGCCATAAGCTACAGCCATGCTGTGGGACCAAAGTAGTCTGTTCCTTGGATAGATAATGGTGTGGTTTCCACCTGGCCTAAGCTCACATTTCATGTGGAAACCAGAGTAGAAGAGTAAAGGCTACAATAGGAGGATCTCAGCCTGTCATTGAACTGGAATGTCACTAAGGTGCTTGAACTCAGTCTTGACGTGCTGCCTCCTACATCTGGAAAGGAGTTAATTCCCTGCCTCAAAGGGAGCATTGTGTAAGGGTATGAAAATTAAAGCCAGATAATAGCAACTGAACTAATACTACAAAAACACTTTGAGCTAATCCTAGAAAAGCCTGTGGTGGTCATCCAGATTTTGTGCATATGCCTGGAGTGATTTTACAAGGATAAGCAACTTCACCACCACAAGAGGAGCAGTCTTTTGAGCAAAACATTCTCACCTGTTTTAATCTTGGTGCATACATACTCCAAAGGCTTGTTTTGTGTTGTTTCCTTCATAGATCTACGACAGGAGCTTGCAGTGCAGCAGAAACAGGAGAAACCAAAAACACCAATGCGAGCTGCCCTGGAAACAGAAAGAACAGACACTGCAGTTCAAGCATCCTTATCTGTGCCTTCAACTCCCTCAGTGCACCGGGCACCCAACAGCAACATACACACTCCTGTGACACTTAGAAGAGGTGACTGACAGGGAGCCAACACAGAAATACTATTGCATGATCTTGTTTGCACTAGTTTCTGACTGAAGGAGGAATGAGCAGAAGGGAGCAAGTTTGATTGTTTCAGAACTCATTGACAGTGATTTTGGGGGTTTAGTCACACAGGCTGTTCTTTTCCCTTTGAACTATCCAGTAGTAATAACAATTGTGAGGGACAAGGTGAGCTGTTGGGACTGTACTGTTAGCTCACAGCTGCCCCAGAGACGTTAGGCTGACTTAGTGGAGGCATTTACACTTCAGTGTGTAGCTGTTCGCGTGCATGAATGAAATGCAGCAAGTTGTGCTGTTGTATTCCTGTGATATGATAGCTCTGAGCACTGACAGAGCTTGACTGTTGGCTTCAATGTGCTTAACCTACAAGTATGTGTGTTGTGTGGAGGAAATGAATGCTTCTCAAAAAGTAAGAGGATTTTGAGATCTGTAATAAAATAAGAGATGACGTTCCTCTTTGAGGCCACCTTCCTCTGGTCTCACTACAGCAACACAGATGGAGAGTAGGCTGGTAAAACAAGATCTCTAGAAAGCCAAGCCACAGCACATCTAGGGACTCGAGCTTATGACAGTGTAACTTGAGCTGTCTCAGGGAGACAGTGTTTCATATTCCTCATGGATATGAAAGACCTGGAGATGTTATAAAAAGGTGAATGTTGACTCTCTATGTCAGCCTCTATTTTGACTTCCAGTGGCAAAGCTTCCTTTGGTTTTGTAGGTTTGGTTTGGGGGTTTTAGTGAGTGATGTATGCTGCTTTAATCTGCCTTGTAGGCCTTGAAGACAGTTATGGTGCCACTCCTCTCACACCTGCTGCAAGAATATCTGCACTAAACATCGTGGGAGACTTGCTGCGAAAAGTGGGAGTAAGTGATTATCTGCTAGCCAATGCACTGTCTGAAACTGCAGTCAGCACTATTCATGCTGCTGCTTAGGGGAGAGTGGCCCAGGTTAGCTAAGCATGGCTTTGAAATTTGGTCTGAACTTTATTTCTGACCAAGTGCCAAATAAAGACAGACCCTGCTCTGCTTCCTCTACATATTTCTAAAAGTGCATGTGCAGAAAGAATGAACCACTACAAGCCAATGGAGAAGTGATCTGCACCTGTAGAGGATGAAGAAGAAAGCAGACTGGTGCTTGCTCTCCAGAGGGCTTCTGATGAAGTTTGCCATAGGAGTCCACTTGTCTTTTGTCATATTGGGTGATAGTTTGGTATTTAAGGCAGTGCTGATGCTGGAAAAGCTATCCTGTGACTTCCCTCTCTTTTTTCCCTTACTGCCCCAGTGTTGTGTTGGCACAAGCAACACAGGAAGAGTGGCCTAGGATGGGAGTGCATGGGAGAGAATAGGATATCTACGTCTTGAATCCTCAGGTGTACTACCTGGCACTTACACCCTGCTATGTGTCTAGTGAAGCAGATACTGCAGATGAACACTTATTAATCTAAAGAGCCATGCCTGTAAGAAAGATGTCAAAATCCTGCTAATGAACAACATCAATTCCTTAAACTCCCATGCAGAAAAAGGGATTCAGCTTTAGAGAGATGACTGGCTTCATCTCTGCAAAAATATTCAGGGCTCATGTGGCACTGGGATCTAGCATGTTCCTCTACTAGACAGTTTGCTTTAGAAGAAGGACAAAAAACCCAAACCCAAGCCATCTTAGTGCCACACTGGTGTGCCCCAGTGCTAGTTCATGAGAGGGAGGTCATATCTGACACTTGCCTCATTTGTGTTTACATCAGGCATTGGAGTCCAAACTTGCATCTTGCCGAAACTTTGTGTATGACCAATCTCCAAAGAGAGCCACAGTGTCCATGTGCATGAACAGAGACCTGGAAACACGCCTGAGCCCTCACCAGCCTCTCTCTGATACAGGGTGAGTGCTGCTCTGTGCTCTCCTATCTTGGTAACAGTTGGTAGAACTTGATGGCTGGTACTGTTCTACCTAATATTAAATCAAGTTTTGGAAACCACAAATCCAAAGTAAGTGTAAAAGGTGTATTTTATTAGAAACCCTGTGTTTAAATGGAGCCAAGTACAGTAGAGAGGTTCTTACTAATTGGCTCATTTTAGGCTTTATGTCCTTGTACAAGGAACATTAAGGCACATAGGGACTTCCCTTGTCACAGTTAAGATGGTTAGTTATGGGGGAACTGGGAGAAAAGGCAAATAAAGGCTTCACTCAATCCGAATGCTTGACTGTTGCTAGGTTGTATTTCCAAGGAGCAGCTGACAGGAAATTACCTGACTCAACTTACAAATTTGTCTGGACACTTGAACAAATTGACTCTTCTTTAAACCAATGAACTAAAATCAATGAGGTTATTGCAGATTGCAGTTCAGTGTCTGCT
The DNA here is from genome assembly GCA_013396835.1 of Psilopogon haemacephalus. NCBI lineage: Eukaryota > Metazoa > Chordata > Aves > Piciformes > Megalaimidae > Psilopogon > Psilopogon haemacephalus. Next base: position 1,460,607 of record VWZI01001191.1, read on the forward strand.
TAAACCCTGCTTATCCTCTACTGCATATCCTTCAGGTTCTCTGGAATTTAAGTGCTTGTGGTACAGTTTGTTCCAAGCTGAATTACTCAGCTGGGCCCTCGTGCTGGGAGTACTGGTTTGTCCTGTATCTGGTGCCCAAAGCTGTGTGGAGAGAGTACTATGCCAGCCTGGGGAGAAACCTCATGAAAGCCTCTGCAAGATAGCCTCAAGGGCCATACCTTTAGATATTCATACATCTGATTATATATCTGCTGCTGTAATGCTACAGCCGAATTCCAACACCTGTATGAGATAGCTTCTTGCTGCTTGGAGGGAAATGGATCCCTGTGTTACAGTACATGCTCAGCCCAGTTTGGCAATGGGATCACAAGTCCCCGGAATGCTGCTGTTGTGTCTGATGAGCTCTTAGGCTGAGTGGTGTGCTCTGGAAGTGAACAGTTCATCTGAAGATAGTGACACTGAGCAAGAAATGTTATGGTTTGTGTTTGCAGGTTAATGAAACGCCTGGAGTTTGGAGCACGGCCTTCAAATGTTCCAGGACCGATGAGCCATCCCTCACAGAGTGTTGTCAAGATGCTGCTATGAAGAGCCTGACTAGCTCTGGAAAAGTTGTTTGTTTTTTTAAAAAGAAATATGTATTTTAAACATCAGTTTTTAAGGGAATATCACTGAGCAATCAGACAACAGTCTCAGGGTAGGTGAGAGCTGAACAAGAAACTGCAGTTGGCAATGGCCTACTGTGTCCTTGCCTGTCCTGGCCTCTTGGACAGCTTTTGGGGGTAGTGATAAATCAATGCTATCTGGCTGTGCAGGATTTAGAATTGCTTCATACATCAATTGCTCTAAATAGCTCCTTGAAAGCTACTTCTCTTGACACTGCCAGTAAAGCCATTGTCCCTCTACCTGCAGTGGAGACAGCATTCCCTCCTGCAGCTCCTCAGTGTGGCTGTTGGGGTTCCTACAGCACCCTAGCTGGTGTTCTAGCTTCACTTCTGGTTGTGCTGGCTTTGTTCTGGGTGTTGAGTGCTGCAATCCCCTTAACCAGTGCTTTTATGTGGAGGTAGGTGTATTTCTGTAGGGAAGCTGCTCGGCTCTTTGTGGGATGTTTGCTGGCCAGAGTCTTGCTGCACACAAACCTGTCCCTGCAGTGGTAAGATGGATTTGTAAGCCATAACTCACTGTTAGAAGCTGGTCATAGTTGCAGGTGAGAAATGCCTAAAGCTTTAGAATACTCCCAGAGCTAACAGCAAACTCTGGACTGGGTTAGCACAGAGACATCTCTTCTTGTTTGCTTGTTTGGGTTTGTGTTTTTTTTGGTTTTTTTTTTTTGTTTGTTTGTTTCACATATTATGGCCCATAAAGCCTGGCTGCTGGAGGAAGCAGAAGAGCCAATTAGGTTTCTGAGATCTAACATTTAATAGATGGATTTTACTGCTGTTCAAACCTGCCCTTACTAATGTGCCTTGGATGTTGGTGGTTTGGGGTTATTTTGGGATGTTTGGGTTTTGGTGTTGAGAAATGCTTTCATCTGTTACTAATGTAGAAATGCTTTTTAAACCTGAAAAGTCCTTTATGCTAGACAAATGCATATAAGTAGAGAATTATTTTGAAATAGTTTTTCCTCTATACAATAATACTGCATTTTAGGTTGCTTTTTAAGCGAGTAGATTAATTCACAGTATTAATGTACCTTATGGAAGCCTGCACTACAAAAATAATCACCACTGAACCATTTTTCTGTTTTTGTGGGTGCAGGGGTGGGTTGTTTTGTTTTGTTTTTTTCTGTTTGGGTTTTTTTAGTATTTCATGGTGGTTTTATTTGGTTGGGGTTTTTTTTGTGGGTTTTTGGTTTTTTTTGGGGGGGGGGAGTGGGGTTTGGGGTTTTTATGTGTTGTTTTGCTTAAGAAAATGCTGTGAAAACAGCCACTGCTGCATCTTTTTCTCTGGGATAGGAAATACCCACAGACCATTACCATTATTCAAGCCACCTACAAAGCTGGCTTACCTGGGGAGTGGAATAAAGCGTATTTTGAATGTTGTTGGTTCCTTTTGAGTTCTTCTGCAAGCTGGCTCTGTGGTTTATGCACAGATGTTTGCTACTAGTTACTCATCTGTTTCTGATCGTTAAAGCTGGAAGAGGCATTGTTGTACTGGATCACATGCAAAAATTTCCTTACATCTTTCTTTTCGTGGTTTCCTACCCTAAGGAATGTAAATGCTGCCATAGCTGAAGATGCTTCTGGACTGTACAGTGCTCTCTTAATCTTGAGCTCTGCTTTTGCATGACTTCTGTCCTCCCCTCTCACAGGGAGCTGACACTTCTCTTACCCATGAGTAGCAGACCTACTCTTTTTGTGCTGGCACCTGGACTGTGGTTCAGTGGACTGTGCAGCCCAGAGGGAACAGTCAAGACAAGCTGTGTATTCCTTATCTTGCCAGAATTTGCCTGACGGCTGAACATGTTGGCTTGTGGTCAAATTGAGGTACAGCACTGTGGTAAGGCAGCAAGCTGCACAGCTGTGCCCATGCTGGTGTTGAATGTTTTACAGACAGATAATTTGTGTGGCTACAGCTGTAGTCAGACTAGGTGTGGATATACAATTGAATCACAGATGTTTGGGAAAGACCTTTAAGATCATCAAGTTCAACCAGTATCTAACTCTACCAGGGACACCACTACACTGTATCCTTGAGTACCATATCTAGATGGCTTTTGAATACATCCAGAAATGGCAATTCAACCACTTCCTTGGGCAGCCTGTTCCGGTCTTTGATAACTCTTTTGGTATAGAAGTTTTCCCTAATGTCTAACCTAAACCTCCCCTGGTGTAACCTGGTGTCATTTCCTCTTGCCATGTCAATAGTGGCTTGTGAGAAGAGACCTATACCCATCTCCCTACAACCTCCTTTCAGGTAGTTAGAGCAATAAGGTTTCCCTTTAGTTTGCAGAATGATCAAAATTAGTTAGTCCAAACCCTCTTGTAATTGTAGAGAGGAGTTTTTTAATTTTTTTTTTTTTTTTTTTTGGGTGGGGAAAGGAATTCCAGTTCTGCCACCATTGCAGAAAGATGCTTTTTATGGTGTTTAACTAAAGAAACTCTTAACTGCTTGTTTTGTCAAAAACTTGGAGAACAGGGACTGGAACCTCAGTTTCTTAAGTTCTAGGGCAGTGCTCTAACCATCAGGCCAATATCTACCAATTTGCATGTGAGTTTTCCAGAGCAATTCCTTATAGAAGGGCTCCACGTTCAGTGTACTGGTTCTGCTCCAAGCACTGGTGCTTAAGACCATTTAATAAGAAGTCTGACTTCTTTGGGCTCCTGGTTTGCACATAGGCAAGCTTGCAAGCTGTGTGTTCAACAGCTCTTAAGACTGCGGGGCTGTGGGGCTGACCAAGAGATGAAAAGGCCTTCTCTGCTGCTAACCCCTCTGCAGCTTAGCATCTTAATCACGCTAAATAGATTCTTGTTGAAACTTTCCCCTTACTCTTCTGTGTGCAGAGGCAGTTCTTTGCATTCCCATTTTGCTGGCTATATAGTGCTTAGTTTGCATCTGCAGTTAATCTGTGCTTTCTGGAGCATTGCTCAGGTGTAGAAGGCATTGCATTAGGTGTCAAGTGGATGTTTTTGCATGACTTGCGCTCCCTGTGGTCAAGCTGCTGTACAAGCTAGGAGCGAGCTCTTCGGTCTGGCTTCGGGGCAGTTCGGCTCTGTCTTTGTGTTGCGCGGCTCTCTGCTGCCGCAGCGTGCCCACGGAGCTGCCTGCTGTCTGGCAGTACTGGAACGGCATTGATCTGTGGTAGGGGCTGGTAGTGGGCTGCAGTCCTCTTGGACTGCTCCAAAAAGAAGAAATAACCACGTGCTGATTGCTTAACGTGGAATACCTTGGCCGGGTTCAGCCTGGGCTGCTGTTTCTGATTGCTTTTAGCTTGATTTAGTTGGAAATTCTTCCACATACGGAATTTGAGGGTGGGTTCAGATGTCTAGAACGAGACACTGCCTGCTTTCCAGCTGCTGCACCAGAATGCTACAAGTGTCCTGCAGGTCTTGTGTCATATCTCAGCCCTTGGATGTGTCCTGGGACACCTCAGCACAGTGTCGGTGAGGTAATCAAAGTTTTCTCAAGTACTTCATGCCGCTGGATGTCTAGCTCAGTGTACAGAGTTGTTTCTTTTATTCTTTCAAAAGCAGTTGCTTAGGAGAAGACCAGATTTTTGTTCTAATGGTTAGAGATGACCTTGTCAGAAGAGTATCTGAGTTCTGAAAAAGCCCTGCTGCATGCCCCATTCCCTTCAGGCATGCTTTATTGCACCCAGCTGAGAGCTCTATACAGGAGTACAGGAGTAGTTTTTGTAGCATTTTATTAGTGTGTAAGCACATCCATGGTGCATAGAAAACTGTAACAGTTGACTTAATTTGAACAAATGATATTTTATTTTTCAGTAAGTGATTAAAAAGGCACTTCCACCTTGTGAATGGTGCATCAGGGGTGTAGTAACCAGGAAAAAAAAAAATCTGTGTTAATTGAGTAACCAAGACAAAATGAAAGTTGAAGAGAAGATTAACTAACCAATGCCTTTTTTTTTTTTTTTTCTTGCAGCAGTCTCATAAATCCTGTGTAAACTATAGTTCACTTGGATTTAAATCATCTGAGCTACTGTAAATCACTTTCTGGAAGATTCTCAAAGTCAATTACTCTGAGTGTTAGAAGCCCCCTACCTGTTCAAACATTCTTCATGATACAATAGATTTTGGAGTACTTTTAGCATCAATCTATACACGGGAGACAAGGCGGTTGTGCTTTCCTCGTTGTCAGAGGAGTGGGTGTATGTGGCCTTGACACTACGAGCAGACTTACACAGTGCTAACTATCCTCCTCCCTCCCCTCGCTGCAGTGCAATTTTTAAAGCGTGCTCATTCACTGGCTTTGGTTCCATTGAAATCTCCATCTCTGGCATCCATTTCTTCATCACCTCCTTCTTTTGCATTCTCGATTATTCTTCTGCCTCCAGATCTGCGGGGTGGGGCAAAAGATGCTGGTTCATTTCCCCTCCTGCAGTAAGAGTTAAACAATAAAATCAGCTGTTAGGTTCTTGGCTGTGCTCACAAATAGGCACTTTGGTAAGGGTACCTGTGGGGCTGATGATTTTAAATCCAGAACAGCTAAGAGCTGTGGGCCTCTACCACAGCTTTCTGTTCTGTAGCATATTAGGCTCATTTGTGGACAGAGTGGGACACCCAGGATTTTGAAACTCTGACGGGATTCCTGTTCTTGGGCATAAAGTTCTCCTCTGAGTAGTCTCATCTGCTCCAGCTCTTCTCCTCCATTTGCTTTGCTGTGTTCCCCTATGGGGACTGCAACTAGTGCTTGGAAGGAATGGGCACTCAACAGCAAGGGAGTGTCCTTCCTGCCCCTTTGGAAGAAATGGAGAGAAAGAGAGCTTGTGCTGGGTCTCTGACCAACAGGCTGAATAAGGCCTCTTACTGAGGGCCCCTGAAGCCTGACTGGAGCAGTGAGGTGAGCAGGCATTGTCCTGTGCACAGGGCCTCTGCAGTCTGCATTGGTGAGAGCACCACAGGACACCGCTGTCATCTTGGGTTGTGCGTAGCTCCAGTCTCCAGGGAGAGAAGAAACCATCACTGCTTTGGAATTGTTTTAACTTGGGAGCTGATGCTTACTGATGCAAATACCTTGAAAAAGAGCTTACAGAAAATGCTGTTCTCATCCTACCCCTTTTCCTCTCCCATTTCCCTCCCATCCCCTCATAGCCACAGCCCAAGGCAAGGACATGTTGGTCCTGAAGGTTAGTTTTTGGGAGGTGTGAGCAAGTGAGACAGAAGATAGGTTTGTCTCTTCCTGCTACTGTGCTACAAAACACTTCAGTTTTGTAACATGGCCTCTCACTTGCCCCTCGTTAAGCAAACCTTTGTAAAGGCTTGAGACCACAGAAATAAGCAATAAAATAAATTAATGATCAGTGAATGTTGGGCTAAATTTACTAATTTCATGTTAAATACATCCAACTCTGCATTTTTGGGTACAGCAATCATGCATAAATATTTAAAGGCTTGTCTTGTCCTTGCAAAAGACTAAGTCAGTGTCCTTCCTGAGGCAGCTATTTAAGACCAAAGTTCAGTCTTCCATATGAGGGAAGTGGATAGGAACACTGGCTGGGCAAACTTACTGCAAATTGTGTTTCCAAGGGGGAAATGTGACCCATAGTCTGTTTTCCACAACTCTGCCTTAAAGTTCAGTGTGAGCAAGAAGTTAGCTGGATAATAAAGCCTCATTTATGATCTGCTGTTAGTTAACCTTAGTTGTCATGGTGCTGATAGCACATGTTGAATACAAGGCTGTGTAATTTCAGCTCTGGCATGTGCTTGACAGTGGTGTTTGCTTTGCTACAGCAGATACTCCTTACTGCTGTTTAGCAAGAGTCCTGGCTAGGTGAGTAAGTTTGTAAGTTCCTGTCACCCCCTTGGACTCAGCTGCTCACCAGTCACTTGTAAGATAATTCACTGAAGTGCCCTAGGAGAACCTGGGGCTGATGAGTAACAGCATGACTAGCTAAACTGTGCCTTACAGTTCTATCTCCAAAGTGAACTCCCTGTCACACTCAAACCTCTTAGCAACATAAACCGTTGCAGTATGTGTAGACTTAATACTTCTTTAAACTGGTTTTGGCCCTTTTTGTTTATATCTGTTCTTCTTAAACAGGCTTATGGGTTTGATAATATTTATGTGGTTCTTCTGCATTAGTAGCTTTAGAATAATGCATATAGCTGAGACAAGCCTGAAGCATTAGCAATTGCTTAGCATCTCTGTTTTCAGTCTCTGAACAAGTGCTATGGGAGTAGTGCTTGAATAGTAGTCAGACTGGAAACACCAGGTGGACTGAAGGGCAGGTGCAAGGACAAGGCATCCTCTTTAAATATTTGTGTGTTTGCAGCAAACCCCAGCATATGTAAAAGAGAAGATAAATATTACAAGGTAGTAGCTGAAATTTTTGAAACAGCAGGCATTATTCCTACCTCCAAAGAATGTGATAAGGCTGTGCTAGGTTACAGCGTGACCATCAGTTTGTGTCCTGCTCTGTGTTTTACTGACAGTAGACAAGCAACATGATGTCTGTAAGACAGTTCTCAAAGCCCAAGTAGTAACTGCTTGTAAGCAGTACTGATGCAGAGTGCTGTGTATGAAGAACAAGACCTTCTTTTTTTGTCTCTGTGTAGTGTGTGTGTGGTAAATCACATGCAAGTGAGATCTTCTGAAACCTCGGATGAGTTAGGTGGGATCTTACCTTGGTGGCAATGTTACCATGTGCCAGAAATACCTGTGGCACTCTCATGATGTGCTGTGATACTTCATTAGTCCTTTTAATCAGGTTTACTTGTCAGTGGTGTATTTAATGTTTTAATCTTTGTGGCTGTGCACAAACGTGAGGTGCAAAAAAGGCAATTCTCATGCAGAAAAGGTCAGAGTGCTTCATTGGGTACTCTTGGTAGAGCTTGTGAGAACGCACATTGGTAAATCTCCATCAGTAGGTAACCTACTGGCAAGAAAGATGGATTGCTGCTGAGCTGCTGATGGTAGCTAGCTTATTGTAATATTTGTCTCTCTTGGTAAAACAGATTAATGCCAAGATAGCCAAGCCTTCACAGTTTGCAGAAACCTCACGTAATTTTCACTTGGGCCAAGGAAAATGGAAATTTGTGCAACACAAGCTAGCTGCAAAGTTGAAGGCATGGTACCTGCTTAGTCATGCGAAGGTTCCTGTGTCCCTCTGAAACAGAGATAGAGAGTCCCAAGCAGTTATACTAAGCACATGGTCATGGTCAGAGGTAGGTAGATTACTTTCAAATAATTAAACAAAGCACATTACAGCCAATTACATTACATTTAGATAAAACAAAAACGAGCCCTATGCTCTTCTATGGAAAAAAAGGGCTGTGTCCAGCCACTCTTTTGTAAAGCAGCCAGGAGCATGCACCATGCAAGGTGATGCTAATGGGAAAGGCCACCACATCCCAGCCTTCACTTTGAACTAAATCTGTATGTGAAGGTTCATGTGTGTTACTGGTAAACATACTGGCAAACTGCTTCAAGAGCACAGCTAGGCAGGGACTTTGCTTTCATCTGAAATGCTGATGGGTATAGGTAGAAAGCAAATCTTTATGGTGTGATGATGTAGGTAGTGCAATCTCCTTATGATTCAGAGTAGCCTCTTTATGTCCATGAGCTGATGTTACTAACCCTGTGATTGCAGGAGAACTCAGGGATGTAACTTTTTTCCAGACAGTTATAACCAGAAAACATAAAGGAACAGATTGATCTTTTCCTTGGCCTGATGACACTGATGTTGTGATGATGCTGAATCCCTGATGTGGTGGTGTCTAAGAGTTGTCATGGTCATCATGTGTAAGTTGTGCATGTGTGGGTGTGCAAAGCATAGGCACTTCTACCTTTTGGTGACTGCTGCTGTATGGACAGATACAGCCAGTTTAGAAGGTGTGTTTGCAGAAGCAACCGAGCCTAATTCTGTTACTACTTAAGCCAGGAAGGGTTTTGATTAGGAAAAGAGTAAGGCCTGTGTCATATTGTCACATTTTTTCATCTCACAGCTGAAATCTTGAGGCTGCTGCAGTCTATGAACTGCTCTTCACCTTCTGACTTTGGCCTTTTGCTGTATCTGCCCAGCTAACACAAGGAGTAACTTTGCAGCACTGTTAGTCTGTTCTTTACTTGAGCTGATTTTGTTCTTATTTTTGTAGTTTAGTTCTAAGTTTCAAGGCTGTCAGTGGGTGCGAATGGCTGTCCCAAACTAGGGCACTCTACCTGAGCTTGCTCTTCAGTGCTGCGACCTCACGGCCCAGGGCTTCATTACTCTCTGTGGCTTCATCCAGCTCTCTCTGCAGCTTCCTGCGGTTTGCATTGATACGCTGAGACTCCTCCTCAGCCTCCTCCAGCTGCCTCTTCAGTTGCTTCAGACGTGTGTTGCCCTTCTCTGCCTGAGGGAAAATTTTAGAGTAATGCTTTATTTCCAAACAGGTCCAAGAGCTTTAAATTCCTCATTTTAATTTCATTCTTCTCTTGAGGGTTTTCTTGAAACATAGCCTGAATCTTAAGTTAGGAATTTAAAATCTAAACCCCATGAAAATAGCTTTGGTTCATGAAGTCTATTTTGTTACTGTATCCAGACACTACCTCCTTTCTTTTTCTGCACAGTCCCATCTCTGCTTTCCTAGCTCACAGATTGGTGTGCATTAGGTAAAGCACAAATTTTAAACTAAAATATTTTTATCACCTCCACTCATGTACCAGTGAAGATTTTCTGCACCATCCTGTCTATCGCTGTGCCCTTGGAGCGTGGCAGCTTGCTGACTGACAAGGACTAGTGCTCTGGCATTTGGCATGGAGGAGGAGTTCTGTTGTCCTTCTGTTTAGTGAAGAGCTGTATAGCTCTTCCAGCCTAGGGTCCAAGCACACAGTCTGCTTTCTGGAGGGCTATTTCTTTGAGGCAAACCACAGAATCTTCCCTTCTTGGGGTAAAACCTGAAACTCCCTGTGCTCCAAACTAAGATCATCATGGCATGGTCTGATACCTGATCTTTGTACTGCTCTGCCTGTTTCCTCTCATCCTCCACCTGCAGCAAGGCATCCTTCAGCTTCTTGTCCTTCTGGCGCAATGTCTTGGCTGCAGCCTGCTTCTCTCTGCAAGTGACAGTGCAACAGTTACTGATGTGGAACGTCTGTGGTCTTCACCTGCTTTTGTCATGGCATGAAAGTGGCACCAAGGACCCATAAGTTAGAGGCCTGACTGAATTTAACAGAATAATTCTAAGCAACACTTAAAGGTTCTGCTCTTCTGACCAGATCAAATACCTGTCCTTTCTGTATGCTAGAGGTGCTCCAGGAGATCTGTTCTAAAACACAGGTGATTTACACAATAAATAATCCTACACATGGCATAGTGTGGTATGGCAACTAACATGGCAGGGTTATAGGGGAGCAGATCCTTGCCTTGGACACCAGTACAACTTTTCAGCAATAAAATGGTTCTTAATCTGAAGCTGTAACAAATGCACTTCCTGACCATATGTCTAAGAAATGTGAAGAGAGAGGCTTTATCAAGCCTCAGTGGCACTGAGAGCCATGATGGCACAAACCCTGTATGCCTTTGTTGACTTTGCCTCATTAACTGGAACAGTAAACAGACAGCTGTGCCCTTTAGGAGACCAGTACCTGGCTTCCTGTTCCAATTGCTCTTCAAGAGAAGCAATTTTGGCCTCCAGAGCAGCAATTGTAGCTTTGAATTTGTTCTTCACAGCTCCCTCCATCTCCTGCAGCTTGCTCTTCAGCTCTTTGTTCTGCCTTTCTAGTTGCTGCCGAGCGTTTTCATTCTTCTGTGCTGCTGAGCGCTCTGTTGCCAGCTCATTGTTCAGCTGCTCTGCCTGCAAGGGTGAGAGTGGCTGTTACCAAGAGCAGTGACAGCTGCAAGCCTCCAAGTCCTTGTCCAGAACCACAGAGCGCTTCTGCTGGAGCACAGACAGGCAGGGACAGGTGCTGAAACAAGCTCTACCTGCTGTACTGCTTTCCTCATGCGGTCACCCATTGCCTCTATGTTGTTTTGCTCCTCTTCTAGCTCTTCCTCCAGCTGTGCAATTCTTGCCTCCAGGCGCCGTTTCTCATCCTGAAGGCTTGCCCTGTGAGATTAATGAGTGTGTAGTTATGGCTCTGACCAGTCAAATGTGTCTGAAACTGCTATGAAGGGAGAGCAATTCATCAAGAAAACAGAACTGAGCATTTCACAGAATCATAGAATGGTTTAGGTTGGAAGAGATGTCAAAGGTCATGTAGTTCCAACCCCTGCCATAGGCAGGGACACCTCCCACTAGAACAGGTCACTCAAGGTGTCATCCAGCCTGGCCTTGAACACCTCCAGGGAGGGAGCAGCCACAACCTCCCTGGACAACCTGTGCCAGTGTCTCACCACCCTCACTATCAAGAACTTCCTCCTAACATCCAGTTTAAATCTCCCCTCTGCCAGATTAAACCCATTCCTCCTCATCCTGTCACTACAAGACCTTGTGAATAGTTCCTCCCCAGCCTTCCTGTAGGCCCCTTTCAGATACTGGAAGGCTACTATGAGGTCTCCTCGAAGCCTTCTCTTCTCCAGACTGAAGAGCCCCAACTCTCTCAACCTGTCCTCATAGCAGAGCTGCTGCAGCCCTCTGATCATCTTTGTGGCCTTCTCTGGACTGGCTTCAACAGTTCCATGTCCTTCTTGTGTTGGGGGCTCCAGAACTGTACACAGTACTCCAGGTGGGGTCTGATCAAAGGAGAGTAAAGAGGGAGAATCCCCTCCCTTGTCCTGCTGGCAATGCTGCTCTTGCTGCAGCCCAGGACACAGTTGGCTGTGTGCATCTAGTCACATGTGTTCTGTGGTGTCCAGACCAGAGGGCCATGAGCAGGTACATAGCTTCTCTTGGCAGCCATCTAATGTTCATCAGCAGGTTTGCAGCCTGGTGAACGATCCAGGCTATTCCTACCTTGCAGAAGCAGCACTTGCCAGCTCCTCTGCCATTTCTTCTTTCTCCAGATCTGCTTGTTTGCGAGCTCTTTCTGCAGCAGCCAGATCCTATGAGAAAAGCAAAAGGCAGCATGGTAAAGAGCACAGCAAGTGAATGTTCAGTTACATACAGCGTGATACAGAGGGCTGAAAACTTTGTAAAACTGGGAAGTTGCCTTTTTAATGCAATAAATTCCTGTCATGTCATAAATGCTAAGGAAGTACAATAAAAGACAGCTTATCCAGCCTGACAGCTGCTTTCTGTTTTATTTGCTTTACTTGCAAGAAGGTCATTTAATACATGTAGGAATAATAGCACTAACAAGACTTGAGGAATTCATAGCTATTGAAAACTATTTGTGTTGGATCATCCAGTTAATTTCCCTGTAAGACTGGTGAGCTGGGCCTTCCTCCAAGGGGATTTATTTCAGCTTGATCTGGCTATGCTCACATGCAGACCCAAAATTTTAGTGGCGTTAATGTAGCACATGGAACAAGTATTGGGAATGGAAAGCTCTAAGTAGATATTTCATTATTTCACTGCACTTCTGTTTTGCTACTGAGGGTCATGTGTTTTCTTTATACTGCTCTAAGTTTCTCACTTTACCTCCTGAAGCTGGATGAGTTCTGTTTCCAGGCCTTTTGCTTTCTTCTCATTTTCTCTGGCTGTAGCAAATATTTCTTCTCTGGCAGCCCGTGCATCATCCAGCTCTCGTTGGTAGTCCTTCATCTGAGCCTTGTTGAGAAGGATAACAGAGATTTATTTTTGTCTGGCTTTCCTGCGACTGCAGCAGAAAGCACCATGGGCAGAAAGCAAAGACAGGTATCTACACAAGGCTGGCTTCAGTGGCATTGTCTGGGGAGATCAGCTAGCACATGTTGGAAAGGTCTGAAATGCTCTTCCAGAAAAGCAGTGCACACTCTGTCCTTTGTCACACTTCTTGTCCATGTCTCCTCCGCATATTTGAGAACATGTGCAGTTGTAATCTTTGTGCTCCATCTCTCTTTTGTTTGGCTGCCAGCATGTGACAGAACAGTTGATATGGACACTTGCAGCACAAACACCACAATGGTAGTTTGGAGACAAGATAGTTTCTGAACAGTCTTTTTGCTTCAGAGTCAGGTTTAAACCAGGTCTGAAGCCCTGTAGTAGTTTTTTATCGTGTAGCCCTTTCTCTACATGGGAATCTGTGTTTTCCTTCATGTGGGAAGTCAGATGAGCTCTGGCCAGAGAATTCTGGGAGATGTCTGCAGTGATGAAATTTAAGTTTTTCATTGTTTGCCATGTGAAGTTTTACATTGTGGTTCCCACTGTGCATTATAGCACAGATCCTTTCATCTGGGAGCCCAGCTCAAACTGCCCCTCTAGCCAATCATCTGCCATAGGCAGCAAGTTCACAAGTGTCACCTAACTTCCATATTGTGGCTGTACAGAAGACAGCAGTGGGAAAAACCTATCTTTGTGGGATTGCATACCTGCAGTTTGCGAAGCTGCTTGATGGCTTCTTCCCGACCTTTGTTAGCAGAGTCAGCTTGGCTCTCTAGATCCTTCACGTCCATCTCCAGCTTCTTCTTGGCTGCAGCTGCCAGGGCACGTTGCTTCCGCTCATCTTCCAGTTCCGTTTCGTACTCGTGGAGCTGATTATTAAAGAGTACAAGTAAAGTTCAGGGCAAGGTTCTTCTGCCTGTGTCAAATGTTTTGTGTAATACAGGTTGTGGTGCTGCTTTGCTGCATCTGTAGGCAGCTGTGCATCAGCTACTGGCACAAGGGAAAAAACCTGTTAGGCAATCTTGTGCCTTTTTCAGCCCAATAACCTACTCCTGCTTTATTTTCTTCTCCAAGCACAAGGCAATGTCATGTTTTCCTCTCGTTACAATGAGGTGCATTTAATAGAGGTGTGAGGCTTGGACTTTCAGCTGCCTTGGTGCGTAATTACAGAGGTAATAATAGGGAATTGTACCTGTTTAAGGAGTTGTCTTTTCTTCTCCTCATTCTGTTCATCCCTGGCTTGTAAATCTCTCTCAAACTGGCCTTTCAGGGCCTGCATGTTGACCTCCAACCTGAGTTTGGCATCCTCAGCAGCCTGTAGCTCATCCTCTAGCTCTTCTAGTTGTGTCTTCATCTCTTCTACTTGCTGCTCAAGGGTGCGTTTAGATTTCTCCAACTCGTGCACCTTTAGAGCAATGAGAATTTAATAGACTTGTTAGAAGAAACAAAAATAATTCTGGTTAAACAGTTTGCCTGCAGTATAGGCCATATCTGAAAGCTTCAGCTGGGGACAGTGAATTAACTCATCTGCACTGAAAATCAGCAATTTTTGTACACTTTCAATCTGTCTTAGAATCATAGAATGATTTAAGTTGGAAGTGACCTTAAAGATCATCTAGTTCCAAGCCCCTACCATAGGCAGGGACACCTCTCACTAGAACAGGTCACTCAAGGCCTCATCCAGCCTGAGATTCTTTTTATCTCAAATGCTCAGTTTCAATTTAGTCAAGTATCATAATTGCATTTATTTGGTATTAGAAGTAATATTATCATGTAGCAATGGAAATTTGCTGCAGCTGTGTGGGTAAATATTAGGTTTGTGGCAAAGATATAACTAATAAAACCAGATTTGTGGAATTTACAACTTCAAAGCTGCTTAATAAGCTAGTAAATTATTTAGCATATTTTAAATTTTTTCTACCCAGTCTTAGAAATCAATACAAATCTTGAAGTCATGTTAAATAGTAATGCTGGATTACAGTTCCTTGGAAGTTGGGGCACATCTGGAGCACCCTTTGAATTCCTTATGAAACACCTGAAACATTCTTGGATGGCTTTAGTGTGCTACAGAGGACTTCCCACACTGAGCACAGCCTTCTGCTCATTAGTCTCTAGGACAAATTGTTGTTGTGGAAATTATTCCAAGACCAAAACTTACGTTCTTGCCAACATCATCTTTGGAGCTAACAAGATCTTCCATTTCAGCTTTCAACATTTTGTTCGTTCTCTCCAGTTCTTCTTTGGCCTCCAAAGCTTCTTCAAGTGCTCTGGCCAACGACAAAGCTTTTGTTTCCTTTTCTCTGGCTTCGGCTTCTGCCCTGTCCCTTTCATCTGCATATTTCGAAGAGATGCTTTTCTCTTCAGCTAGCATCTGTAGGGTTAAAACAGGAAGTTATTAGTAAGAGTATTTTCATGTTGTGACTGTCTTGTCAGTTGTCAGTGACAGAGAAAGATGCCTGCCTTCTGACAAAAGTATACAAATACAACGTTTATCCCATCTATGTGCGATTAAGCTTTACTTGATTTCTTGTCCCTGCTTTAGCTTTCACCAAACCAGTCTCTGAGTTCCAGAAAAATGAGGTGACAGCACAGCAAGGGAAAATCCATACCTGATCAAACTTCTTCTGTTTCTTCTCCAGGTTGGAGACCAGCTGGCGCTGGTTGTCCAAGTCTACCACCAGGTCATCCAGCTCCTGCTGGAGTCTGTTCTTGGTTTTTTCCAGTTTGTCGTAAGAAGCAGCCTTTTCCTCAAACTGTTGTGTGATACTTTCAATTTCCTTCTGAAGTTTCTTTTTGCCTTCTTCCAAGGTTTCTACTGTGATGGAATATTCCTGTAGCTTCTTCTTAGAGTCGGAGAGCTGTAATTTGAATTCAGAGGACAAATCTTTACAGCAGTGACAACAAAGCCAACAAGGTGGTGAAAAGACCACTAATGTCCAGGAGTCTTACCTAATGTGACCAAGGTAGCAGACCAAGTTACTCATTACCCAGACCTCATAAAGGAGGCAGACCACAGCCGTAGTAGGCTGTGTGCAAGACTAACTTGGGAGCCACCTTACATTTGTACCTGTCCTTGAGGTCACACTTTAAAGAAGAGGGAAACTGCTGGCTGCAATGTGGACCTTCACTGGTGCCATCTAGACTAGCAGCACTGGTTCTCTACTTCCCACGTGCCATGCCAGCGTAGCTCTACAGGTCTGGAACCTCTCGAATCACTGCCAGATCTGACAGTGGCAGAGTTAGTGATTGAGCTGTGGCACTGATACCTGTATTGTCAGTGTTGAAATATGTCTCTCCAGATTTTGTTTTGCTTCTACTTCTTCATCCAACTGCTCTTGCAAGCTGTTCCTCTCGTCCTCTAACTGACGGAGCTTGGTAGACACGTTTAGCTTCTGCCGCGTTTCTTCCTGTAGCAGCTCCTACAGACACAACATCAGTTGGCAGTGAGGTCTCTTTATAGTGCATTTCATTGGTGTTTTGTGAGCTGCCAGTGGCTGCAAGCTTACCTGGGTGTCTTGTAGCTGAGATCCTAGAGTTGCAACGTCTTTGGTCAATTTGATTGTCTTGCTTTCTGCTTCATTGAGCAAAGTAGTGACATTTTCCACCTCAACCTAGGAGACACCAGAAGGAATAAACCCTGTTATTTTGCACAATGCCAAAATCTTCCCTGCAGGCTTTAATTTGCTCCAGATTGTAATTTTAATTTTGAATAGGATCTGAATCTGCTCCTATGCTTCTGGGTCACCTCAAGTACCAACAGTGTTCCCAGTTACTGAAATTCACAATTGTTGCCATCATTTTTGTGGCCAATATGTGGGATTTGAGTCCTGTGGAATTATATCATACATATAAACTCTGCATTGTCTGCATGTGTCATCTTTGTGACCTGAGAACTGAGACCTCCCAGGTCTAATGTCATTGTTGCATAGTTCACCTACTATGTATCAAACCCTGGTCCTTTTCATAAGGCAGCTCTAAGGTGTTCCTTTCAATGAATTGCAAAGGGGAATGGGAATTTCATGGCTTTTCCTTCCTCTTCCCAGGTTCGACAGAAGTTGATATATTCTGATTGTATTTTGTTAGTGTATCCAGTCACATAAGGAGGAGTTTAGTGCTGCTGTGACAAAGGTCTATCAGGAAGCTTCAGTGTCATTTTTCTCTAAGCACATCTCAAGTGTTTAATAGCTATCTAATCAACTTCCAGGAGTCTTACCAGGGTTCTCCACTACCCAAAAGTAGATGAGCAGAAACTGTGAAACATGCGACAGTCACAGAACTGGTGGTGACATTGCAGGCTGCAATGTGTGCAGAGCCTTTGGGGGGCTAAAAGCTCTCACTGCCAGAGACAGTGGCTGTGATTGTTTACTCGTGTGCTAATTGAGGGAGGAGTTCAGAGAAGGATCAGGTAATGAAAGCAAAAGCGTTTCAGCTGAAGGTTCCTCCAGATACATGCTCATAAGCCAACCTTCCCACGGTCCAAGTGTCACACTCCTTCCTACCTGTAATTTATGCACTTTCTCATTGAGTTCTGTCCGAACACGCTCTCCATCAGTGTACTTGGACTGTAGCTCTTGTAGCTGTACTTCCAGCTTCTTTTTCTTGTGCTCTACATCTTGTTTGGCCTGATTCAGGCTCCTGACTTCATTAGCCAGATCAGCATTTTCTTTCTCCAGTGTCTGCTTGTTCTTATCCAAGTTTGCTTTAGCCTACAAGCAGGAAGTGAAGGGAGATGTTTAAAAGGAGGCCGTGCTACCTAGTGGATATCTTCCGTGAGATGGATTTCTGTTTACCCGTTTAAATTGTTCCAGCTGCTCTGTTAGCTCTTCCACAGCTTGAGTGTGCTTTTGCCTCATCTCCTGCACCTGGGCTTCGTGAGTCCTTGTCTCCTCCTCCAGAGCTCTCTTCAAGACTGTGACCTCCTGCTCCCGCTTTGCTCTGGAAGGTAACATGTGCAAATGGAGCAGCAGAAGAACACAAAAACGTTCCAGTCCCTGGGCAAACAGCACTACCACACAGCTCCCAGAGTGTGTGTGCTGAGCCTGGTGACATTTGTGACCCCTATGCTGCATCTCCATACCTGAGCTCCTGCTGGGTGGCTGTGGTATCCAAAGTATCCTCAAGCTCTGTCTTAAGAGCCTCTAGCTCTTCACCTAGGTCTCTCTTTTGCTTTTCTGCTTTGTTTCTTGCAGCTCTCTCAGACTCCAAGTCTTCCTGGAGATCAGAGATGTGAGCTTCCAATTCACGGATCTTCTTGAGGGCATTGTTCTTCTGACTAGTTTCATCTTCAAGCCTGAAAAGACAGTATTTATTTTTTGATATACATATAATTTTTAAAAGTCACTTTGGAGAAATCAGTATGCAGATATTAAATATGTATAGGTTCTGTGCAAGAAGATAGCAGGAGTATACAGAGACTACCAAAGAGACTGATGTAGAAAGAATCTAATATCAGGACACAAAGCCTGGACATGCTGATCAGATGGTTCAGGAAAAGCTGTGGTTGAGTGTTGTTCCACTGAGATTTATACAGACTCTGGAATGGATCAAGGTTTGACTCTTAAGTAATTTCTGCCTTTTGCCTGTGGAGTGAGTTGTTACAGTTCATTCTTCACTTGCCAGCACTGCCAGTGCCATGGGGAAGAGGAGTTTTTGATGCTATTCTGAGGCAAGCTCCTGTGCCCGTGGGCAAACAATAGCATTGTTTCTCAGAAAGAAAATTTGGATAAGGGGGAAAGCATGCAGGGAGGATATAACAGAGATGAGTCTCATGGCTGTGGCATCTCAGTATCTGGGGAGGTGAGACATATTCAAGTCTGGAATTTCAACCTGTCTGCAGATTCAGGAGTGACTACCTGGCTAGAGCAGCCTGCAGCTCTTCTTCCTTTTTGGCCAATTGTGCCTTCAGCTCAGCGATTTGTGCCTGGAGCTCTGCGATCTGTTCATGTAGATCACCTGACTCCCCTTCCAGCTTCCTCTTCAGTTTCTCCAGTTCTTGTCTGCTCTTCTCCTCTTTCTTCAGTCGCACTGAAAAAGGATTTTGGTCATGGGAGTGCAGTTGTGAAAGGAGTCTTTAATCTGGTTATAAACTTAGGCAAAATATTGTTCTGGTCTCCTGTGAGGCCATACATTGAAATACAAATACTGCATTGGGGAAGCAGCCTGATTCTCCAGACTGTCTTTAGAATTTTGGTTGGTTGGTTTGGTTTGGTTTGTTTGTTTTTTGGGGTGGGGGAACAGGACAGGACAGGGACAGTTTGCCAAAGCAAAAAAAACTGATAAAAATTACTGTTGTTCCTGTTACCTTCAAGTTCTGAAATCATAGATTCGTGTTTGGTTTTCAGCTTTGTGAGATTTTTTGCTTTTTCTTCTTCTTCTGCAAGATTTGTTGTTAGATCACTTATTCTTTCCTCAAGGAGTTTTCTTTCCTTAAGAAAAAAAAAAATACTTCTGTGAAGTGTCTGTCACTGGTGATCACAAAACAACTCTTTGCCAGCTGAAAACATACTGTCTTTGAAAGCTGCGTTTTTGAGGTTGTAATGATATATTTCAATGTGTCAGTTACAGAGAAGCTGAGGAGTGATGTCTTGCACTTCCATGCTCTCTGATCTGCTGCAATTGGGATCCTGTACTCACTCTGAGGGCTTGTAAGCACAGTATGCAGTTCAGAGGAGCATCCCCTTTGAAAATGTACTGGAATTCATGTTTAGTCCCAGTTTTAATAACGAATTTTGGTTGAAATTAGTTGAAAACCAAGAAAACTATTTACTCCACTTGGAACCATAAAGTCTGATCTTCCAGTGGTTGTGCTTAACTGCTGGGAGTATTTTGCTTAAAGATATTTTTACCACAGTAGGTCTCAAGCTCAGCAGTTTTACACAATTTTGAACTGTTTACATGAACATGCAAAGATTATCAGAAACCAGTCTGCCAGCGCCTGGACTGATGGTCTGGGGAGTGTATATAGCCAGGAGCATTGCTGTTGTTGAAAGAGGAGGTTTTCTCTCATCTTTTACTGCTTTCATACGGTAAGAATATGGCCCCACAAAGCTTACCTTGGTTAACTTGTTATTCTGATCTTCCATTATGAGAATATCATCTTCCATTTTCTTTATCTTGCCATCTGCTGTCACCTTTTCAAGTTGCAGTTTCTGCCTTGCAGCTTCTTCTTCTTCCAGCTGTTCCTCGAGGTCCTTTAAGGGGAAAAAGAAACGCACAAAACATGAACTCTGGAAATAAAAATACTTCTTGGATGATAGGGAATGCCTAATATTTGTCCCTGTATATGAGTGATCTTGTAGACTGCTGGTTTTGTTAAGAACTGGACAGTCTACTGTTTGGTGATGTATGTAGAAGGAAAGGTTTGCTGAACTTTTTTTTTTAAGAAAAGATTAAAAATTGCAATGGGGAAGGAGAGAACACTGGAGAAAAAAGTATCAACTGTTCTCACTTTAGTGGCACAGACACCTTCTGCAGAGGGCTGTGTAGCAAGGACTTCTGTAGGCTGAGGTTTGCCAGTCTCTGGATTTTTTATCTCTCTATGAGGTACAAGTTATTGTCTCTATTTGTCATTTATGCCTTCTTACCAGCATTTGTTGTTGCATCTTTTTCTTTTCTGCTTGCAACTGCTGGCTGCGTTCCTCCTCTTCCTCAATTCTGGCTTCCATCTCATGGAGAATCTCTTCCAGCTCTTGTTTCTTAGCAGCTAAACGGACTCTCATCTCTTCAGCTTCAGCATACAGTTCAGTTTCTGCCTGAAGCTGTTCCTGGAGGAGGTTCTTCTCTTCACAAAGCTATGCAAATAAAACGGATAGGAAGTTAAGCCTTGGATTGTGAATAAATTGTCTGTGACTAGACGAGGCAGTCCCAGTGCACAGGCAGGCAGCTCTACTATGAGACCTGCTGTGGGTGTTGGGGGTCTACTGAAGGAACTGAGAGTTTGTCTGCATTAAACTTTCGGTGTGAATACAATTGTGAGCACAAAGAACAACCCCTCCTTTTCTTGTAATAGCATCTAGACATGGTGGAGGAGAACAGCTAGCATGTCCCAGTCTTGCAGCTCAAAATACCTGTGTGTGTTTCAGTTCCAGTTCCTTCAGCTCGCTCTCTGCTTTTTGTTGTCTTTCCTTAGTTTTCTGTAGTTCTTCATCCTTGGCCTGCATTTCTTCTTCTTGACGGGTGACTTGCAGCAATGGCTTCACCTGGACATAAAAAGTGTTTTTAAGAATGTTTCCTGTCAGTTAGCGAGCATGACATGTAAAGCTGCCAGGCTGACTGGCACTAGTGGCAGCACTGTCAGTGATCAGGTAGGGGACAAATACTGTGCTGTCAAGCTTGATGTAAGCATCTTTAAGCTAGGAAGCTTCTGCAGTGTAGCTTTTGGCCATCTGTCAGTTTTTAGAGTCTCATGAGCACTTCTGCTTCCAGAAGTGCCACTTTTTGAACGGCTCCAAGACTGGTTTTGTCCATTGATAATGTACAAAGGCTCCATCTGCTTGGAAAGGCAATGGGCACAGATAGATATGTGTTCCTGCTTGCTTCTTTCTGCAGAGGAAGTTGCCATCAATGCAAGCAGAAAGAATTTTTTGGATCCAAACTGAAGGCTGTTCTTGAGAAGAGCACCAGGCCTCTTCAACAGAAAACAGAATGCTCAAGCACCTAGCAGGAAGATGACCCAGCTAGGTAAACTCCTGAGCTACTGAGTACCCTGTGGGATATATAACTGCATCTTCACAGAAGTCAGTTTTACTGTTTTCATATTCACCCCTGTGAAATTATTTCATTTTTGGCAATTCAAGTCCCCCACCATGCAAAATCTTGAAAGCTTCTCTGCTTAACTAGTTTGTTTTCTTTTCAAGCCAGGACTAACTCTGATGCTAATGCATTATATAAGTGTCTCGGGCCCATAATTTTGTGGAAGTGCCAAGGCTTTTGCCATCAGCTGGAAGAGACTTTGGAACAAGGAGTGTGCCTGGCAATGTGCCTTTGCTTTCTCTTGGAAAGCTGAGCAGAGTCACTCACTTTAGTGAACAGTCTCCACCATTGCCAGTTCCTCAGCTTCAGGTAAGCAGCACAGTTTCTTTGGATAACCTTCATTGCAGTCAGCTGCTGCTGTCTCTTGGCAAAGGCTCTGTCATTAAAAATATAAAGCACATTGGTTCAGGCTGAGAACAGAAGGTGTTTGCACGACACACACGGTAAGCAAAGAGCCATGAGAGGCTGCTGATTAGCCACATGGTTTGAGAATCTGCCATAAAACCTTTCAGCACTTCAACAGTGCCTGTGCTGTCTTGAGGAGGGGCACTCACTCTGTTCAGCTTTCTGGTGTTTTGTGAAACTCTTCTGGTTTTTAGCTGTTTGCACTCTGTACAGAGTGCCTGAGCAGCCTCAGAATATAATTGCTTCCCTGGAATTACACTGAGAGGCTTCTGGGAAGGAAGCGAGTCCTTCACTGGGCACATGTTGAGTTCTAGTGCATTATAAATACCAGCTAACAAAACACTGTAGCATCTCCAGTTTGTTATACAGAGAACATGAATTTTCTCGGCGAGTATTCTTACTTTCTTGCTAGGTAGCCTCGGCACTGAGCCTGGAAGGTGATGATAACATCTGTGATCTTCAGGTCTCTCTCTTCTTCCAGATGAGCCAGAACGCCAGTTCTGAAGAAGATTTTGCTCTGCCCAATTCTGTACAAGTTGGGATCAAGTTCTAATGCTTTGATCTGGAAGAAAAGAGGGATATTTGTAAGTCCAGTGCTGAGGTTTACTTTTCACTACTCTCAACAGCTATTCTGTAAGAGGTATAGAGCTGGTTATCGACATGATCCAAAACGCTTTCCTCACCATCAGTATGCATGCCTGCTTCCCATCCATGAATCCTTTAGGAATGGCATTTGCGGCAAGAATTTCATATCTGCCAAAAGACATTGATGTTAGGGGGGTTGAAATCGATCAGACTATTTTGTACAAGTAAATGAAACCCAGAATTAGGAGCGCATGAGAGATGCCTACCGCTGCCGGAACTCCTGGAAGACAATCCTGTTGGGGAATCCCTGCCTGCAGATGCGAATTCCTTCCAGGACACCATTGCAGCGCAGCTGCTCCAGCACTAGATGGGCATCGAGTTTGCCAGCCTGAGGAAGGAATGGAAAGTGGTTTTAGCCTAGTGGAAATGTGGTGCCAGCCACGTGTTTGAAAACCTCACTCAGCTCTGCACTGTACCGGTACAGCGGGCAGCTCAGCATGAATAATGTGCCAAGAGTTAGAAAACTCAGCCTTTGAAACTTACCCTCTTCTCATGATTTGGAATGATGCAACGGACAAAGTTGGGATTGGTATTCCTTAGGGTGGTCATCAGTTTGGTCAGCTGCTCCTTATAAAGTTGCCCAACAGTCCGGAACATGCCTTTCTTGGTTTTTGAAGCACTAGGGAGTGAGCTTTCAGTCATCTTGGCCATCTGGTCCAGCCCAACTATCCGATCCACTGAACCAGAAAAGAAAATAGGAATGGAATTCTTAAAGCAACTGTTGCCAGCCACCTCACATTCCACCTGCTGGTGGCAATGGTAAAACTGCAGCTTCCCAAAGCAGACCACTATATTTGTGATGTCATAGAAGCATAATAACAAAAGGAATAGAAGAGCCTGCTGAGTACATTGTCCAACTGTCAAATGTAAAAATAAGGATCTTTAACTGGTGGCAGAATGGACAGTCCACAAAATCTCCAGCTGATACATTGACATCAGAACCAAGCCCCCTCACCATCCTTGTTGCCCTTCACTAAACACATTCAAGCACCTATTGGATGACATTATAACAATGCAATGAATGATTTTCATTGTGTTACTGAATAATGATCACCAAGGAGTGTTACTGATAGTGCTTAAAACACTTAAATTATGGTCTCGTTAAGTTTATCTTTGGAATGCATTATTCTTGTTTCTTGGTTTACTCTCTTCTATGCTTATTGTGTCCATGTCTGTCTTGCCAGCAGTGGCTGGCTGTCAGAAAGGTCTGGCAGGAGTTTCTCCCTTTAAGCCCCATGCTGGCTCAGAGTTGCAATTCATACCGTCTTTCCAAAGGTCTGCTACAAATTTGTCTGAAGACTGATTGAGCAGAGATGTCACGTTGTCATTCAGTGGGTCCATGTTCTTAGTTAGCCAGGCCGTTGCATTGTAGGTCACCTGCAGGAAGGTGCTGTGTCAAGAATCTGTTCTTGACCAAGGATTCTGGAGAGTGCAAGAGCACAGGCTGCTGCTAACAGCATCACACAGATGAGAATGACATGGAAAGCTCTCTCTGGCTGAGAGATGAGCTCTTGCAGGGGCTAGTGTCTCAAAAGTTTCTTACAGGCATAAGCTTACTAAAGTTCAAGCAAACCCATTGAGAGTCTGCTTGCTGGACAGGAATCTGAACAGTGAGGATGTCCAGTAACCCTGCTGCTGCTCATTTTTGTTTTCAAGCAACCTTAGCACAGCCATGAACCTTTTGCAAATCTTATTTCAGGTGTTCTGTATTTAAAGCCCGTAATGTATCCGGTTTATGAGTAAAGCTGTCCCTTATTGATGCAGCTACCAGACTGTTTACTTTAGACCATTTGGGCATCAAAGAATCAAAGTTTCCTAAGTCAAAATAACTCCAAGCTGTTCAGTACCTTTCCTGCATAGTGCAATATACAGAACTCGGTTTTATCCTTGAGTTGCTTTGGCTTCTGGAATTTGGGGTGATTGCCTTGTTCTTGACAAAGTTTCTCCACGAAAGATGTGTCAGTAGCTTTGGGGAACCAGCACTCTTCATCCAGCAGAGCCAGGACGCCTGGAGGGTTAGTCTGCAATGTGAACAATATTAGATCAGTCTCAGCACAGGCAGAGAAGAGCACCACTTTCATTATCCCTTGTGTTAGAAATCCTCCCAGGCGACAAAAAACGCTGATACTGTACTGACCCTGATGCAATATCTGCAGTATTCCACCTACAGAGATACAAACTTACTGGTCTTTCAATCAGCTCAATGCAAGGTTGCAGGTCAAGGCCAAAGTCAATGAAATTCCATTCAATGCCTTCTCGCTGGTACTCCTCTTGCTCCAGTATAAACATTGTGTGGTTGAAAAGCTGCTGAAGTTTCTCGTTAGTGTAATTGATGCACAGCTGCTCAAAGGAATTGATCTGTGAAGAGGGAAAAAAGTGAATTCCTAAGGTTAGAAAGAGATCTTCCAGAGGGGACTTACACAATGAGATGAAATGTGCTAATTCACACTTGGCTCTGTATAACACAAGAACTCAAATGCAAGGTCCCACATTTCTCTAACCTGCAAATGTTTGCACTGGGGCCTGTTAAATAATCCATAAAAGGAGAGCCTGGCTCTATACATTGAGCCCTGCAGGTGCCTAGCAGGAGCATGCTGCCAGCCCCCAACCATTCCTGCCCATAGGAAAGGCAAGTGGCCAGGTATGGCAGGCCTCTGGATTGTGCTGGGCACATGCTGCAAGCCAGCTTGAAAGAACTAAATTGGGTTTGTGGCTCTCCGTTTAAATGTTTGTCATCTGAAATGCGAACTGCTGCGTGACCATAGGAGGTTAGCCAGCTTCTGTCCCTCAGCTCATACCTCAAAAATCTCAAATCCAGCAATGTCAAGGATCCCCAAGAAGGAAGCGCCTTGCCTTTTTGTTTTGTCAAGAGCTTTGTTTACACGAGCTAAAATCCAGCGGAAAAGACGTTCAAACTGTGCCTTGGCCAAAGCCTCTATGGCAAAGTCCGCCTGGAAATGGAGAAGAGAAATCATCAGGGCAAGAGGAAACCCAGTTAGTTGCTTTGCCCTTGAGACAAAGTGTAAGGAAGAAAGAAGCAAAGGGAATCGTTTTGGGAGAGCTGAGCAGAGTGCCAATACGAACCTGCTCTTTGGTCTGAGCTTTCTGAACAACATCTCTGCCTACTTTGATCCTTGGGGTTAGAATAGACCTTGTGAAATCCGTCACGTTAATGCCCATCAGGTGGCACACCTTTTGTGCAGCTGGAATAGGAGGAGGAGATAGTATTTCAGACTGAGCTTTTTCTTAGCAGGTCATTAAGTGTGAACATGAGCAGCTCAGCAAGTGTATGAAGTAATTTGTCTTCTCTAAGAGCTCCTCCATTTTATACAGAGGAGATGCCATTTGCCACTGAAATATTATATTATCCAGACTACTAGCAAAGTTAATAAGAATTAAGTTTAAGCATGAATATTTTTTAAGCCCGTAATGCATATGTATTATAACAATTAACTATGAAGTACTGATAAAGAATGGTCACTGCTGCTATTTTATTAATTTCTTAGCATTAATTTTTTTTTTTTAAGTTGGAAATCCATACCAGTGTTGTCTGGCATAGAAGCTTGATCAGTGTTTCTCTCCTTCTTGAAGACAATGTTACCAAGTTGTAGGACAGATGAAACAACCTTCAGTACAGCTGTTAAAAGAGAAACAGATAGTGCAGATGAGGAACTCCTGTTGTAGCGGAGTATGCTGCTGTCACCACCCTCACACACACCCTGGCAGGAACATCATCTGAATTTACCAAGGCTGGGATTTGCACTGCTGCTCTGCAAGGCAAAACAGGTTTGTTTCTCAGCAAACCTTAGTCACTGAGGAGGGGTGGGATGTGACAACTCTGCTTCCACAGCTGGTCTAAGGCTGAAACGATGGGCTGATGCTGTTCCTGCCACCAGGTGTCACTTGGGGCATGGCAGTTTGCATCCGTGGGCATCTTTACATGGTGTCGCTTGCAGGTGTATGCCTTGAATCCAGCGTTGCTAATAATTCTTACCTATCTGCTCCTCCTCGGTAAAGCCCATAATTTTCATGGCTTCCAAGGTCTCCTGGAACATCTCATCATCTTGTTGAGAAGGAATGGGCACGTGGCCATTAGATAGAAAAGTGTAATTGTTGAAGCCCTCCAGCAACAGGTCATCTAAAAGCAAAGAATAAAAGCTTCGGGTAAGTGCATCAGTTTAATGCTCTTGGTTCTTAAGTGCCCCCTAATGAACAGCAGAAACCCTGCTGTGTTGCTGCATGTGTAAGGACTTTAGGGTATTGTGGTCTGCTCATGCTTTCAACCTAACTTCATTTAGCAAGCTTGTGTTAAGCTTCCAGTTCTCAGTAGTAACTGAGGAATGTCTCTGCCCCTCGAGGGTGATTGTGTACCCCGTGGACTCAAACCTGAGCCATTCTTCCTGACAAGAGTTTCACTTCACACCAAGTGTAAGCTACTCAATTACACCTCTTCCTATGGCGATTCAAATCAGGTAACAACGATAGCAGCCCAACCCAAAAGACTCCTCAGCCCTATGCCGCGGTCAATAACAGAGTGGCACAAAACCCCCAGGGAAAATACAGAGTTATCCATTGCTTTATACATTATTTTGCAAGCAGTGATCTAAGGAGAGGTACCATATTTGAACCAGGATGTATTCAGTACATACTGTTATGTCTAATCCTTACACTTTTCACCTTCTCAACGCTCTGAAGCTGTGAGTTCACAGTGTAATAACATGCTGTGGGGAAGACATTTTCTTAATCTAAACCCACAAACAAACAACAACAAATTGCTCTTCTCTGTTAGTCTTCTCAGTTTCCTTCAAGGTGGGATCCAAATGGCTTTGCACCTGCTGTAAATTGAATCCTTCCATAAACTGCAAACAGCCTGTTTCAGGTGAGCATCAATTGAAGCTTTCTTGAGAGAATTATTTTCTACAGCTAAAGAGCTGCTTATTTACAGAAAGGATGGAATTACATAGGCTTAAAGAAGTTGAGGATATCTACTGAAGTAAAGCATTGTTGAGACTATTCCATGAGATCCAGGAGTCATTGGCAAGTCACTCACTTCTCATTTGGTCAGGAGCTCCAGCAATCAGATAGTAGAAGATGTGGAAGGTTCGCTCGTCCTTCGCCTGACGAATGGCTCGGGACTTTTCAAGCAGGTCTGGTTGTCAAGTGTGTTAAAAAAGCACAACAGCATATATCAGTCCTTCCTTAATTGAGCCATCTGCCTCAGAGCCACCAACAGCATTGCCCAAATGGAATGTTTGCCAGTAGCTTGTCTAAGGTGAACATGTGTCATATTTTGTGCCAGGAGCTCTGGTTTTCGTGTAATTCTCGCTACAGTGACTGGATCAGTTTCCTGTCTCTTGTTGAATGGTAAAGTCTCTGGGAAAATAGCAGTGATAATAGCACTTTGCTCCCCAAGTGCCTGTAAGCACCAGCAAGAAACAGTGCTAAGTTTCAAATGTTTTTCTGCAGCTGGAAAAGCATAGCACAAGGAACCAGAGCGACCTGGTCACACCGATTTGAAACAAAATACCAGCATGGCTCTTGGAGAGCACATGCAACCCTAGCCACAATCCAATCTGGTCCCACTGCTGTGTTACTGGGACTCTGCTGTAAAGTCCCCTGCCACTGCCATGAAGCCAGGTGTGAAGAAATGCTCCCTTTGCTGTAGCTGAGAAAACAGACCTGAAAAAGTAAACACACGAGTAGGACGCACTGAGAAGCTGGTATCAGCTCGACCGGAGCCACTTCCCTCCACTGCTGTTTATAGCAGCCTCAGCAATATTTGCCTTTCTTAGGCATGTAATAGGCTTGTTTATCTTACCTCTTTCTGCCCACCCTACTTCGTTTCCAGTGCAGCTCAGCTAAAAGGATACAAGTCTCTATGTTTGCTCCGACAATGTAGCCTGTCACGTCAAAGTTGATGCGGATGAATTTGCCCTGTGAATGAAGAGCAGATCTAGATTGGGCTGTTCTTTCAAGGTTATGTCAGGTCTCCCACTATTAGCTTAATAACACATGTGCATCATCCTCTTAAGTGTAACATGATTGAGTCCCTACTGCTGGGACAACCCCTGGAAAAGCCTGAAAGGAAGTAAACTTCTCTTATATTCCCTCTGCAGAAATTCGCTCCCACATTTCCTTCAGGTCCTTAGAGGAAAAAGGAGTCCTCCCTACTGGGCCAGGCTTTGAAAGCTGGGGTTATGACAACATCTGTTTTCTACTTTGATTTCCACGAGGTCAATGATAAGGTCCCTCTGCTAGGATTCTCTGCCTGGATCCCTGGACTTTTCAGGAAGAGAGCAGAGGTGGGAGCACTCTGGTCTACAGGGAAAACAGCCATCTGCCTCCACTCCCAGGGAGAAGTCTCATCAAGTAGTCACAGCCTTCAGCTCACATCATTCTAACTTGGATCTGTGAAGATTTTTTCTGCTGTAGTTTTTAATTATTAACCACTCTTGCTAAGTAACAGTCAGACTTTATAAGATATCTACTCAGCAGTGGTGCAGAGAAAGAGGAAGCATGGATTTTTGTTTGCAAATGTGCTGGAAGGGGCAGCTGAATGTCCTGGAGCAGGAGTTGACTGCAAGGCCACACAGAGACTGCTGAATTGTGTGGGGACAACAGTGCTGTCATGTTTGAGCTGATCTTTGATCTTCTGTAAGGCAAAATTCCTATTCAGAGAGGAATTCTAAATATATATTTTTTTAAGGGCTTAAAAATGCTCTGTAGAGAGAAATATTGATGAAGGCCACTGTCTGTGCACTGTTTCAGAAGATGCTGTACCTCCCTCCCGGACCCCAGCCCCAGTTGGATATCTCCTACTTACAAATCTGGAGGAGTTGTCATTCTTCACTGTTTTGGCATTTCCAAAAGCTTCAAGAATAGGGTTTGCCTGCAGAAGCTGTTTTTCCAGCTCACCCTAGAATTCATTCAGATGCAGTTAACCCTAAACGTCATAGTTAGTTAACTAAAACCAATACATATACACTGGAGATAAATGTGAAAGATAATTGAAGCCTCTAACTTTTTTGGTGAGTACTCCACTTCAAGTGGATTTGTTTTTATTTGCTGTTAATCTTTGTGCACTTGACTGCTGTCCTGTACACATGACCCTTTTCCAGCCCTTTGCCTGTGACAGATCAGTCTGTTAATCTGGTTAGCATCATGACTGGCCATTCTTTTGAAAAAGGGTCATTCAATGTCAAATCCTGGTTTTTTTTTTTTCTTTCCAGTTTAATATAATTTTTAGAAGGGCCATTCTTAAAGGAACCTCTAGCATGTCTTTTTCAAGTTAGTTTAATTTGATGTCCTTTGCTAGCAAATGAAGATGTCATTAGAACGACTCGCCAAGAATCGTTTTGATGTAATGCAGCACAAAGCTACAAAGCAGATTTCATCAAGTCTATTAATACTGTTCCATGCGAGGCTGTTCAGGTTAAACATGGAAATGCACTGATGTATTCCAAACTGGGCTCATGAATTCTCATGCAAACACACACAGAGTTGGTGTTGTCTTATTAATTGGCAATTGGTGACTGCTAATGGAACAAACCATGCAATGAAAAACACATGCACTTAGTGCTCCTGCTTGTAAACAAGTCAATGAAGTTGGAGAAACCCTTGGCTTAGAAATGCAGCCTGTTGGAGCATTTCATTCAGCTCTGTCCTGTGAGCTCTCTCCCTCTCACGTTTGCTTCTTGTCAT
The DNA here is from genome assembly GCA_013396835.1 of Psilopogon haemacephalus. Lineage (NCBI taxonomy): Eukaryota > Metazoa > Chordata > Aves > Piciformes > Megalaimidae > Psilopogon > Psilopogon haemacephalus. The sequence goes on from VWZI01001191.1 coordinate 1,490,447, forward strand.
GCTGTTCTCTGACTGCCACTCTCTGTGAGCGTGCATTATGTCAGACGGCTCACCCTGAAAGTAGAGAGTCCTTGATAGATAATAGGATATCATTTAAATAATTCGAATCAGATAATATGGCAATACTTAGGTAAATTGAAGGGAAATAATTTGGAAACTGAAAGTGCTTCTCAGGGTGCAAAGCTGGTAACCTTTTACTAAATGCCATTGCTGAAAGTCTTGTGACTTGGGTGGCAGCAATGAGAGCTGCCTCAAAACTATCACTATAAAACAACAGATTGTTAACAAGTAACTGAGCTTAATGGCATGGTGATAAGATAGGGAAATGAGCACCTTTCTGAGAGTGTTGATCTTTTGAGAGCTAAGGCTTGCGTCAAGACTGAAGCCAAAAAAAGTAAAGAAAAACCCCACCAAAAATCCTCCCCAAACTTACTACCTAAAAGCTGCAGGAAGAGGGAAAGAAGATTTCAAAATTTACTGTTCTAGGAGCCCTAGAATAAGTAATAAATTCCTAAAAGTCCCTGAAGTGTCTGTACTGAACAACTCTTGCCAGCTACACTGCAAACTTGCACACTCTACTATAAGCAAGGGGTGTTGCTGAAATCAGATGGTGGCAGCTAAGAAAGCCTAAACTGAGAGAGATTCCACCTACTCCTAACATAAACCTGAGCTGTGGAACTGCAGCTCAGACTTCACAGCATTGTATGCAGCTCTAAGTCTGCTGGACTCCACAGAGTTGTTTATGCCAGCAATGAATTATTTTTTTGTTTTTTAGAGAGCTTGTCAAATGAAGAACTAAATTACCTAAGGGGCATTACTTTGCCCTTTATCATAGCCGAAGTCTGTGAGGCAGCAATATGATGGAGGAAAAATAAACCAATTAATAAAAAATATTCCCACTTGTCTGGCATAGAAGCAGAAAGAATATTCCAGCAGGCCTGCCTGTATTCCCAAACCATTGCTATGCCGGTACAGCATACCAGAATACAGAAGGGCCTGTAAGAAACTGCTGTAACACCTGCAGACCCTTGCTTCAGTGGGCATTGCTGTGGTACACTTCACAGCAGAAGCTAGGAGCATGCTAACTTTTGTGGTGTGAGCAATTCTCAGCAGTCACATAGAAACTTAATGGTAAAATTGAAAGCAGCAGCAGCAGCAAATGGAAAGCATGCAGCCAAACAAATCAACCAGATGCTGTGAGGTTTGGGAATTATTTCACAACAGTCCTAGAAAGTTCAACCTGAAGCACAGAAAGTATTTGAGGGTTTTCATTCAGAAACCACATGGCTCAGTTTCAGGCTGAGTGGCTCTTTCAGAATCATGGGAGATGTGATTCAAACACATACGTACAGAAGAGAGTGATGCTGGAAAGATGACCCTGCCTGTGCCAGACCTCATTCTTTATCATGGAGCCTGACACAGTTAGAGCTGTTTTGTGAGAGCTTTTGGGGCTATTGTTGCTTTTTATCATATCACACAACATATTTCAACCAAATCTCTCTTAGAAGTCGGAAGTGCAACAATAGCATGCAGGTCTACACTCAGTGCCTTGAACACACACCAAACAGGCTAAGTTACTCACGTAAGAAAAAGATGGACCTTGCTGCATTGAACAACATGGTATAAAACAAATGTCAGTATGGTTTCCATTACACAGACATGTTTATTGCTCTTCCCTGTATTAAAATAACCAATACGCAGTTTCCGTGCAATTAAACCAGGAATACAAACACACAAAGTCTCCTGCAGGCACACCAGGAGTACAGATACCAGTAACATGTAGAGAGCATTTCAGCTGGAATAAAAACCACTCCAAACCCTGGAGCAAAGTGGTGGCATTTCCATACAGTACCAGATTAGTCTCCCAGGAGCAGGCAAGATCAGATGTTTTAGGGTAAACCCCCAGTTCTTCCCTAGTACAACTCAGGCATTGGAGCCTTGAGCTACCTGTTCTAGTGGGAGGTGTCCTGCCTATGACAGGGAGTTCGAACTCAATGATCTTTGAAGTCCCTTCCAACCTAAACTATTCTGTGATTCTATGATTCTTCTATTCATTCATTTTTAATGATGATATTGCAGTGTCGTTAGTCCTGGTCACTGCCTTGCTTTTTGTCAGCATGTTACAGACCAACTTAGACTTTCTTTCAGCTCCTAGCTGATGGATATTTGCCTTCATGTCTATCTCAGGGTCAATTTGATCCCAAGATTCATATAATTTCCCAGAAGAGTCAGCAGGAACTGCAGTTAGATGCCCATTAGGGATGGCCTTGAAACCACAAATTCTCTTCCCCAGCCACTGAGCAGGGGCTCAGTAGGAAGAAATAAGACTTTTTTTTTTTTTTTTCATAAACAAAGAAAAATAATGCCTTTAATCTTGGACTGCTTCCACAAAATTAAGTCAAAGATTTCTAGAAGATACATGCAAAGGGACATCTACTCCCTGGGCTGCCTCAGAGCACAATCTGCTTTACATACACAAGAGTTACTTCTGGTGGAAGAGGCCAGGCTGGACGCTCTTTGCTCCAGAGTCATCTGTCTGCTGCCATACAGAGCAGCCAAGGGCAGAGATGGAGCACAGGTGTGGTCAGGGGATCTTTACTTTGTTTCCCAGTACCCTCCTAAGCACTTCCTTTGAACCTAGTCTTGCACTTGGGGCACACTGGTTTATCTTAAAAGTGAACTGCTGCCCTGTTTTGCAGAAGCTCGAGTGACATCCAAAGGCCTGGCGATGGTGCAGAGCCCACAGCTGTGTCACTGCACACAGCAAAGGCAGCTGAGAGCCCCAGCCACGCTCCTGCTCTCTGGGAACTGACCAGGTATGAGCTGAGATTATGATTCAGAGCAAAAAAAGAAACTACAGTTGCTAAGGCAAGCCTGTTACAAATTGGGTAGGAACAAAGTACTTTTAAAAACTGATGCTTTTTGAACCTGTTGTCTGACAGCAGTGCAAACCAAAGACAGGTTTTCTGCTGGGACTCTTTGCCACTTAGTGAAAAAACTCACTTGCTACCAAAGCCAATCGAAACTCTGCAAGTTTAAGTGCTGCCATACATTTCAGACATTGCAGTTGGGCAATGTCTTAGTTGAAAGCTTGCCCAAACTTCTTACTTGCCAGGGGGCAAGGGTAAAATAAGGACCTGAGCCCTTGCAGAGTTCAAGGCCTTCATGGGAGGATATAAATAGGTGGTACGCACATGGAAAGCTAATGGTATTTCTCTTCTAGTGAAGTACATTCTGATGTGCTGCCTAAGGGAAGTGTCAAACAAGCTTTTTTCCCCCCCATAAACACAGAGCTATTCTGACTACGTTGACTCTTTGCCTTGCTGTTAGCACAGCCAGCTCAGTACAGCTCCACAGAGTTGGTAAAGAGGTGAATATGGAAGAGCTCACTTACAGTGACGCTGGTGTCCTTTTTGCCCTTATGTGATGAAGCAACAACAGCCAGGTACTGAATGACCTTCTTGGTGTTTTCTGTCTTGCCAGCACCAGATTCTCCTCTGAGGGGAAATAAAACAACATGAAAAAAAGTAGGTAACTAGAGGACTCCTTCTGCCATATGATGCATTTAGTGTATACAAACAGGTCTGGAACCTGCCTGGCTCAGTTAGTATCTACCCCTGGACAGCACTCTCCAAATCTGCCTGATTTAGCATGCAAAGAGCATTATCAGAGCCCTGTCTCTGTGCTGTTAGCCCTGGGACTGCACACTGTACACTGGGCCATTTAAGGCAACTGTGAAGCACGATGCATTTTTGAACAGCACTTCATCTTACTTGGCAGCATCTGAACATTTATGAGAAGTGGAGCTGGCAAGGAGTGTGCTTGTATTTTAAGACCAAAAAATACAACATGAAGTACGATGTGGTACAGCAGTAAGAAAAAACAACAGCAGTAATACAATAGTTTCCTGTGCTGAAACTCTGGCACTGGACTAACAGCCTGTGTTAGTGCTGGCTAATAAGCAAATGATCCTGCTTCATCTAACTCCATTTTCAAATGCTTCTTGAATTCTGTGAGACCAGAGGTAGGACTCTCCTGCTAACAGGGTAGCAATGAACACCTCGAGTAGGGAGATGTCTGACTAGCAGAATTGGCATCGCAATTGTGCTCTGTGCATTGTCCCTTGGGAAGCAGGAAGGCACTGGTAGCTTTTCACTTCCTAGAGGGCTTTCAGGTTGAGTTTATTTACAACTCCCAAGCCTTCTCTTAAAGTAGAACAGTGTTTTTCAAAGTACAGGTACAAGGTCCACATTTGCACAGTCTTTTCTCAGAAGAAATTTTTCAGCCTCCTTTTCCCCTGCCATCACCTTTCATCATTTCAAGGCTTCTAGATACCTTTGGCTTTGATGATTATATAGATTAAGAAGTTTTTATGCTGTCCTGTCTCAGCAATCAAAAAAAGTATTGAAGTGTGTGTGGCTGTAATAACTTAGTTCTTCCAAACATGTCAAGGTAGTGCTGTGAGGAAGACAACAGTCTAAATGTAAGTTGGACCTCTTTGTCTTGGGACTTAAACTAGGATGGATTTAAAAATTAAAATATCAATAGATCCAAAAACTATTTAGCTGGATCCATTACAGTTCTGCTTCTTTTCCTGATTAGGAAATAGAGGAGTTAATTTTTCCTGCCAAGGGACGAGCGATAAATGGACATTTAAAAATATGGCAAGTGCTGGGCAGAAATTTCAGCATGGAACAACACTGATGTAAACCTTAGGAAACCAGAAACAATTCCTGTCTGAGGTATGACATGATGAGAATTGTTTCTCCTGGCTTTTAGAGTTTCAACCAGCTATAACTGAAGTGAACATGTTCCTTTCCACAAGGCCAGGGTTAATTTGCACAGTTTAGAGGCTGGCTTCATCTCTGCCTGGCCTTCAGTGCTAAAACATTTCCATGTTTTATTGATAACAAGTAAGTGTCCTGGGAGCAATTCCAAAACAAACACACTGATTTGAAGATATATACATACAAAGCTTTCAAATAAATCTACCTTACAGATCTCTGTCTTTGGGAAAAACATTTTAAAACACTTTCTTCAAACCAACGCCAGGCTTTGAACTATTCTATTTTATTAAAGGTTATTTGTAGTTCATCACTACAGGAATTGCATTTCCTTTCTCCCAGGGCAACAGTACCCATCATTTGGCTTGCCCCTGAATCTCTGAGTATTACCATATATGGCATCATTTTGCTTGTAATTAGCCTACCATCCTCTAATGCTTAAGCTACTCAACATTTTGTTCCCTGCTTTCATCTTTAACTCTTTGCTGCTGCACAGGCTGAGGGTTTTCCTTGGTTTTTTTTCCTGCAGATACACTTTGAGGCCATAACTTCATTTTGAAGTGGACTATAAAAAGTTGTCCAGTATAAAATGCAAAACAAGACAGGATCTCAACAGTGACAAGTAGGGAAAAAAACCCAAAGGTCAGTAAGTAATGAAGAATAATGTTCATAGCTGATGAATAGATGGAATTTTTCAACAGAACAGGTAATCTTTCCGTGTCCATGATAATAGACAGGTGTGATAAACAAGTGTTCATTACATAACTTTAGCAGCCCTTATACTCTGAAGGATGCATCACAGCTCTGTGACAATGTCTAGATTTTGTCTCAGTGATAAAACACTGTGTGTTTGGTAAGTAACTAATGAGGAGGAATGGGTAAGTCAGGTTCAGTGCCTCATAACATCAAGAAGCTTAGATGGGGATAGATCCAGGAGGAAGAGAGCATGTGAATCTCTTAGCTTGCTTCACAGATGGATGAAATTCTTCCTAGAAGTTTTGAGCTGCAACAGAATTAATCATGCTGATTTTCTCTGCTTATGCCTTGGTGTATCATAATTTTTGGGCTGGCAGAAACAATGTTCGTTATGAAGTGGTGTGAAGCATCCCACCTGGTTTGGAATCTGCATGCTTTCTCAAGCTCAGTGACTGAGGTTTTTAAGGAGGACTCATCTTCTTGCATGCACCTTTCAGCAGTTTTGGACACGGGCCTTACACAATGGGTTTGCTTCCAGGATGCATCTCCTCTCCTCTTCCAGGTGTAAATTTTCCTCAGTTTTTACTCCAAATTATTTTCCAATGTAGGTGTTCACCTTATAAACCCTGTTAGCACTGTCCTAGTCATGGCCTTTCGGGAGCAGGCTGGTCATCTGTTTAACTGGCATCTCAAATCATTCTTGTTGCCTGCCATACATAGAGGCAGCACATTTGCTGCCAGTGATGTTCCTTGCAGCCAGCTCATGTCAGAACAGTGTGAAGGCACAAGACTTAGCTTAATCCCACTTTTGGAAACACCTGCAGAGCAATAGCAGTGCTTCTTTGCAGAATTTGCTTCCATAAACAATGCAGCACAAAAATTCCTGTTCACACACCCCTCAGTCTGGCAGAGCCTCTGCACAGAGCTCCCAAGAAGATGCTCCAAAGCACACTGGGGCTTGGCAGCCTCCATCCTGCAGTATGAGATGTGCAAAGATAATCAAAATCTTTGTCCTGAAGCCCTGCCTGAGAAGCCAGCTAACTGATCCCACTAGTTTACTTATCAGAAGAATCCCAGAAGAGACCAAACTGGTTCAGCACCAAGCTGAAGCCCAGGGCTAGCACCACACCAGATACCTGTGTGGGGAGAAGGGCCAGGCAGCAACACCTGCCAGTTCCAGCCTTGGAGATTCACTGAGCTGGCAAGAGGAGAGTTCATCTCTCTTGTGGAGGACTCTTTTGACTAATGGGGCTTGGCAGTTTGGAGGATGCTCTGGATGATTCTGCTTTGTAACATGTGTCAGGGGAAAAAGTGGGCTGAGGTTCTGTGGACATGTGAGGCTTTGGAGAGTTTTGCCCAAAAGAGAGCAGAGAAAGGGGAGAAGGGCTGGATGGTCACTATCTCTCCCAGTATTTTTCCAGCACCCTACTACCATATGTTTGTAGAAAAGCCATTCAAAATAAGTGTATATTAAAAATAAATCAAAGGTAATGAAAAAGCATTTGATTATTTGTACAAATCAGGTGCTTAACAATTTTTTTTTTTTTTTAGGGGCTTCACATTGCCCCAGGCATTCAGAATTTTGATCAGACTCTTTTTCTTCCTCATTTGTTCAAGGTGTTTTTTAAACTGGAATTTGTACACAGTCCCTTTAGCCACAGCTACTTCCTAGCAAACTCCATAGAGTTTTGTAAAATGATGCAAATTGTTTCCACCTGACAGATGAAAACCAAGTGAACTTTTTTCTCTCTGTACAGACAAATAAGGGCAACAGGGATGATGAAGCAGCAGTGGTTAAAGTTGTGTGTACATCAGTTTCAGCTGGACTAATCTTTTTGGTTTAAAAGACATGTGTGAGGGCTGTTTTAAGCCACTTATCATCCAACACACAGCAGCTACTCTAAACATCTTGATGAGTCACTTACTGTGGCCGTTTTTGAAATGGGAAAGGCATTTTTGTTCTGTTTTATCTATTACTGGTATGAAAGACCTTATGTTTGCAGCTTAGCTGGCCAGGTGAACAGAAAAAAAGGTATTTTCAGTATGTGTAAGCTGTTAGAAGTGGATCTTTTAGTGGGTTTTCATGAACAGAAAGGCACATGTTTGCAAAAGTCTCTTTCTTAAAAATTCTGGTATTCCAAAGTTAAGATCTGAAGATTTACTAATGGAAAATAAACTAAAGTACAGAAATAGAAGAGGAAATGCATATCAGAAATTAGTCTTCGTTACCATGACATGTTTCATCCTGGAAAGAGTGTGATGGTCAATTTTTATTTCATCACTGAAGCAATTTTAGATCTGTTCTAGGGGTTAATACATTTTAGGACAAATTCTTGATTGGTAGACTTAGATGTAACAGAATCTTGTTACAGCAGAGGTTAGAGCTGTGCTAGTCCTTACAGTACCAGACACAGAATAGAGTTTTTACTATTTCTTTCCACACTGAAAACTGGAAGATGCTTGATACAAAATCATCAGAATCATCCTCAATGGCATTCAGGTGAATAAAATCAACTAGCAATGGAGGGATGGAGCAAAGGTCAAACCTGAGGATCAGGTAGGAGATCCCTGTCCAAGTCAACTGTCTGAGTGCTCTGCAGAATCAGTGGGAGTATGTGGAATAGTCAGTTGAGCACAGCAAAGCTTTTTGCAGTAAACTTACTGCCTGACCCACAGTACCACAGCTGAATCACTCTGGCAGGACAAAACTCAAGGAGGAGCCTCCAGCAAGCTGGGATACAGTGAAGCCAGAGCTCAGAAGAGGGCTGGCCTAGCTGGTGTTTCACTGGTGCCTAAACTGATTGTGGAGGGCCTGCAGAAAGTGCCAACACATGCAGGGCTGCTGAGCTCTCAACCTTGTCCACAGGCCCCGGGGTGGCTGCCCATTGCCATCAGGGAGGTAACAAACCTTTCCTATGCTAGCTACAGTGTATGCAAACAGCACAAAACAACAGCATGAACACAGAAGATCAGAGGTTCCTGCAATGACAGCTGAACTGGGATGTTGTGGTGAGACAGTCAGCACCAAGAAGCAGCGCAGTGAGTACCCAGGATGCCCTGTGTGCCTCAGTTCCTCAGCTTCCTCTATGAACCTTTTACAATCTCTTGTTCTCTCTGTACACAGTTTTACCATCACGCTCTCCAGCTGTTCATTGTAAATTATTGAATCTCTAAATTCAAAAAGTCAAGTAAAAGAAAGAAGTGTGCACATTAAGACTTCCTATGACACTGATACCTGCTTTTTATTTTACCAACAAGTGAATCTGCTGGAGCACACTTAGGGCTGGAGCCAAGGCTTACTAGAGACACGTTCAGTGTGTTCCATCAGAATTGGAATCCATTTTGAACAAAGCAAGGCACTAACACTGAGGTCTGCTCAAACAGATTGGCTCACTTACGTGCACAGGATGGACTGGTCCTCTCGATCTGTGAAGAGAGAAAGAAGAGCCATGAGTTAGGGAAGATGTCTCTCCTGCCAGGAGCACTGCTGAGGATTTGCACTGAACAGCCTAGGCCCTCCAAAACCTGACAACCCATGACTAGTACAAAAGTACTGGGTTCACAGCTTGTTTAATTCACCCTTGCATTTAAATAACACCTCTAGTGGAAAGATTTTGTACCCAAAATGAACAAAAGGTGAAGAGTTCAAAAATACTTTTTTTTTTTTTTGGTAAATTCCACTGGAGATGAACTATAATGAGGACGGCAAAAAGATCAGCTCCCTGTAAGCAGATTATAACGGAACACTTCAAACCTGACACTCAGGTTGCTCCTGTGCTTCTGAAATATGGCTGGCAGCCCGCTGCAGACAGTCTGGGCAGATAAGGCATCAGACCTGAGAATGCTTTAAGCTGGTTATGCAAAGCTTTGAATTTTGAAAGCAGAGCAGTTTGACTCCCTGAATAACAAAACTCTCCTTTGTTTCAGACTGAGAGACACTGGACAGGGCCATCAAACTCATTTTGGGTCAGCATTTACGAAAAGGTCTCCATTTCTACTGTGTGAGGCATGGAGGAGGCTTCTGTGCAGCAGAGTGCAGGATGCTGTAACGCTGCAAGAAGATCTGGGATTAAATCCCAGCTTCACAACCTGCTCTTGCAGCGTCTCTCCCATGCCTATGCTTTTTGGAATTTCTCTTTACCTTCAGGACTTCTATGTAGACTTTTCTACCAGAAGGCTGTTCTCAAGCTGAGATCTTTAGGCAGTGATGGACAGGAACACCACTAAGGTTATGTGACATGCTCCACAATGCTAAACTATTCTGTAAAGCTCGATTGAAGCAAGATTCCAGGAAAGTCTGTGGTAATGGGGGGCTTTACAGTTTGCCCTCTCTGTAAACATGCCCAGCTAAGCTGTTTGCTGTGATCAGTTTGATCAGTTCTCAATTAGAACAAAATCTGATTTCTGAACAGCAGTTCCCAGGCAGGTCAAACACAGTTCTGAGAAGTGAGTGTAGTTTATGAATCTGAGTCTTGAGGCAGCTAATCAAGGCAGAAACAAGTGTTTATGTGTCTTTTGGCTCAGAGGCAGCATGAGCCTGGTGGAGCCTGTGGTCAGAGGTAAGACATGAACTCCTTCCTCCTTAGGCTCAGTGTGTGGGGTGACTCGTGGGGCTGCCTGTCTGATTGCTTGCCCCTCTCACTGACCCTGCGTGCAATAAACACCCTGAGCTAAACAAAGCTTTCTGTGCTGGGCAAGGATAATGGAGATAAATCGGACTGAGGAAACTATTGCTGCCTGGACCACAGCCAGCTAGGGAGAAGCAACAGAGGACTCTGCTGTAGTTTCTATGATAACTACACAACTGGTTTACTCCCAGTTCCTCCATAGCTGTGACACCAACTCCTTTAGTGATCACACACATAGAAAATGGTGCCACTTAGCTGCTTTATTCTGTAAACTGGTGCCAAATGACTCATTAAATATCTACTGAAGGTATTTGTCAGCCATCAGCACAGCAGGACTCTTCCACCACATGCACATTTAGGAGGAGGCCTAAGCCATGTTTTTCACTGCTGGATAGGAGCTAGGCTTGCTTTTAAGTTAAGAAAGTGAGAACGCGGTAGAATTCTTGCTAAAAATACCTTGTTGTGTAAATGGAAACCATGGGCATATATTGATAGTGCATCACAAACCCATAAATACCATAAAGAAAATAAAACTGACTTCTTGATACGGAGTTGCTAGTGGAATTTCTGAGCTCAGGGAACATTAGAAAAAGTTGGTCTGCAAGCCAAGTATTTCCTCACTGCTCTTTGCTGCCCGATGCTGTCTCAGTAAGTGAAAACCTCTTCCTGAAGATGTAACAGGCCTACCACAGAGGCTTGCATGAGTGCATGCACCTGAGCAGCTTTGCTGAAACACAAGGGCAGAAAGGTATTGGGAAGGACAGAACTTGTGCCACATGTCCTAGGACAGAGAATAGGCTGCACAAGCCAAGCCTGAGTTTCCACATTTCTTTGGATCAGCCCAGTCTGTCACGTAGGTAGAGGAAAGAAATCCTGCTGGAATAGGAATGAGAGGGGAATGGTGGGAAGGACTCAGACTGAAAGGAGTGACTGCTGGATAGTTGCTGTCTCTTCAGAGAGGCCTTCTGGTGAAGCAGCACTTTGTGACTGTGGCTGATGGCAGTTTGAGAGCTATTGGGCGTTCTTGGAGGGAAAAGAAAAATTATTTATTTGCTTCCAGCTTTCTTTTGTAGTCTGAAAGGTTTTCAAGATTGGACCTATCTGTTCTGCTTGTTCTCTGTGGGTATTTCTCTCTTGGTAACTTGGCTTTATCCCCTTCCAGCTTCTTTTGTGTTTGACAGCCGTATGAAATCTCCAAGCTTTCAGCCCTGCACTGCTGAGCTGTAGAGACCCATGCTGACAAACTGCCCTGTACACATTCATGGGTGTTCCAGAGACTACTCTATTTCCTTTAGCAGTTCTAACAAATTCAGAAGGATGAAATCTATCAAGAAAACTGATCCTGTTCTGGTCTGACTTGAGCTTCAGATACTGATCTCATTTACTTTCAAGGGCTCTCCTATTAGGTTGCTGCTATTTCTGTTCCATAATGTTTTACTCTAGAGGAAGGACTGTGTCCTCTTTTGGGAATCTGCAGCTGTATGTGGGTAGATCTATCAGAAGAGGATGACTTGCACAAAGAAAACTTAAGCATGGTTCCTTGGACTTAAAAAGTAACAAAAAGTGTCTTGTAAATTCCAGTAGCTTCTTGGTTAATACCTTTTAAACTACCTGAAAGACTATCATACCCACCCCCTGGATGTCTAATGAGATGTCTAGGGTGTGTTGGGGTTTTTCTTCTCCTCAATTTTTAATAACATAGAAATTGGCATTTACATTCTAGCCCCCAACAGATTTCCTAAACATGCAGTTCACTTTTTTTTTCTTTTTTTTCTAGCATCTGCTTAGTTTTTTTTTCACCAAACACCTCCAGATGGCTTGTAAGACTCCTCTGTCCCTCTGTTCTAGATAGCCTACTAGCTCTGCTTAATCACAAACAAAATCAGATGGTTTATCACAATGAAGCAGGGAGCTGGCAGCGCTACCATAAAAGGCAAAAAGGAGCCTGAAGCCATGTTCCAGCATTCGCTTACTGCTCCTTTACATTCGTTACTAACCACCCTGCCTAGCAGTGACATTTCTGCACAGTCCTGCTGAGGACACAGTGGACAGATGGCTTTCCACAGCAGCCTTCTTTTCTGAGGTCTTGGGAACTGTGTTTCCCTCCCATACCTCCCAGTAACTACCAGGTTGTTTGTTTTTCCATCTTTAACTCAAGCTTGCATAAAAGTGGCTTTGCAAAAAATAGATAACCTTCTTGAATCCACAGAAAGCTGTAGTATGTTCTCTCCATGATGATTTATTGACAGAGAACTTAATAAAAAAACTAATTAGCCACGTGGAAACTTCATAGCTATGACTACTGCTGCATAACCTGGCTTTTTGCACTTGTGTTGTTTAGCACTTATTTGCTGTTTGCTGAATGCAGGGAAGATGGCAGAAGGCAACAGAATTACTCATCCTTATTGGACTGCTGTGTCAGCTGCACCATCACTGAAAGCTGGCAGTGCTGCAAGAAGCCATCCACCTATCTCCAGCTCCTCCTTCCTGGCCTGCAGGGCCTTGTCCTTGCTGCTGTGACCAGCATTAATGCACCCACATTGTGCATCAGGAGGGGGACCACCTTAAAACTAAGTCAGCAAAAGCAAGGAATGATTTTCATCTGAAGCAGTTTTGCAACGTGACTATGTGAGGACTGCTGCTGCAAGGGCATGAGTTGGAATGGGGCTGAAGCCTTCATACGGCAGCTGTACTACTGAGCAGCTCCTTCATCCAAAACATAGGAGAGGAAGGTGCATGCAAAAGCATGAGGTGACTTTTTGTGATTGCAGTCTCAGTGTAGTTGTGGTCAGCCAGCTTGTCTGTAAAGGCAGGCAGTGAGGCTCAGTGTAGTAGCTCCTGGGGACAGATACATACACAAATGCTCTTTTCTCTTAGCCTTTTAGATTAAAGGAAGCTGAAGTTTGTTCATGTTCTGGCTGTAAATGAATCTCCATGACTGTGCCTGGGCAGTGATCATCCTGCATTAGTGATGTGGCAATCTGCAGATTCAGCAAGGCACCAGCACTCCAGCCTGAGCGTGGGACAGCATGGCCCTGACTTGTACAAGGGCGTTAGGTACTCAGACCCAATTGGAACAAGTGGAAATTCTATCTGCCCAGCCAACCTCTTTGTTAATTCCTGTCCTGTGAGGTTCTAGCTTTTCTGCATCTTTGGAAGAAAGTCCAATTATCTGACTTCTGTCAACTCTGTGTAAGTATTATTACCAGAGCACCTCTGATGGGACATGATCCCTATGGGACACATTAACCAAGGAAAACTCTGAAGCAGGCTTGCATGCTTGTTTTGCTGGACACTTGTGCTAACAGATAAAAGAGTGAGTATGTGAAGAGCTGTGATTCCCAGATGATGAGCCTACAATAGGACCAGCGATCTGCAGACACTGAAGCTTGATTTACCAAAAGATACAGGTTCCCTAAGACACCTGAACAAGCTGATTGCTCTGGCCAAGAGGATCTGGTCATGAAGTACCAGAATGTAATTTTTCAGTCTCCTGAAGCCAAGATACAGTTTGCTTTGTCAGGAAGAAACGATGCAAGTTTCCCAGATAAGGAGCAATACTGAAATTGCACAAGGGAAATATTCAGTGCCCTGATCCATGTTTGTGAGTGAGAAGCTTTGTTTATATTCCATTTGCAAACGTGTTTGGAGGAGCAGTGAAGCTCTCCGTGTGGGTAGGCCTGCGCACACACGGGCAATCGGCCTGACTTTCACCACTCCAAAGCTAATAGAATCCGGATGAATAATGAGAGCTATTTTCAGGGGTTTGTGCCCAAAACATGAGCACGTTTTTACAAACAAAAGCACAGCTTTAAAACCAGCTGGGGCCCTCCTCCCCTGATGGAGAGACTCCAAACGACACATGCAAGTAAATAAGCAAGCAAAGCGTGGGCGTCCTGGGCTTGTGACGCAAACTCCTGGGGGACTGCTCCCCGGCTGCCCTGCCAGCTCGGCGTGGTGAGGATGGGAGGTGGTGGAAGAGCCCACTTAAAGGTTCAGCTGATCATCTGTTCCCTCCTCTTTTCTTTCTACTTGCTCTCACCCTCCACTCTGCTCTCAGGAAGAATTCCTTGCCAAGGGGCCACATGAATAATGAGGTGTGGAGCTTCCCCAGGAGTTGGTGGGGCCAGGAGGTTATTATGAACACCAAAAAAAAAGTTAAGAGAAAGGAGCTGTTTCCTCCTCCCAATACCCAGCCTTGGAGTCACAGGCCCACACATTCATCACTGCAGCTTCTTCAACCCTAAACTCTGATCTTTCTTTAGAGCAAAAAACCCTTTGTCAGTAGTGACTGCAGATGACATGCAAAATGAACTAACTCTAATTGTCTTGTATCACAGAAGGCAAAGACTTCCAAAGGTTTTGTTTGCACCATTTGGTGCCTGACTGCTTTCTCATTGCTTCTCATTGCTGCTCCTTGCCAAACCAGCACATCTCCATTCAGGGCTTCAAAGTAATGAAAGCAGCCCCCCAACATTGTTTGAATTTGTTTTGCTAGGGGAAAGAGAGAGAGAAGCAGTGTGGACAGACCCAGCAGCTCTAGCAGCTAACTTTGGAATACTCTGCTCTGGTGGAGGGGAAGCATTTTCCATGCCCGTATTTGCCAAAACTATTTGCTTGACTTTGAAACCTTCCCACATGCCTCGACACAGATGGGTGAAAGGATTGTTTTTCCTTTTTGAGTCACAGTGTTTGTGAACTGCTGTTCCTGCCAAAGAATTCCTCTGAAACTTCTGGAAAGCCCGTGTCACCCTCCGCAGCAGCTCTCCTCTGCCTGTGCTAGCACACGTGGGGCCAGAAGGTGTTGCCTCCCCCACTAGCAGGCACAGGCAGTGGTCTCCAGGCGTGGGGGCACTGGGCTGGCCTACCTTGCAGCATGCTCCTGTAGGCTGTGTCGGCGATAGCGTAGATGTGGGGGGGCATCTCGTGCCTCTTCTTTCCCTTGTACATGTCAATGATCTTCTCTGAGTAAATGGGCAGCTGTTTGTATGGGTTTATCACCACGCAGAAGAGACCTGAATATGTCTGCAAGGGAATTCCAACAGAACCCAGGGTTAATTCCTCTACCATGTCTGGTCAGGCGAACAAAGGCAGCAGCTGCTTTGAACCCACAGAGTTTTAGCAGTGACTCTCTCGAGTGTTCTGCCTAAGGTAACAAAGAAAGCAGTGATTTCTAGAGGTGCTCCCGTGGCTGGCTCCCAAGTGCACAGAGAAATCTTTCTGGTAAGCAAGCTGCTGGGAAGTACTGAATTTAGCAGTGTGTAGGAACGCTGTGCAGTGCCATCACAGCTCCCTGCCCTCGGTAGATCCCCCTAGCAGTGATGATGTAACAGCTGTGACAATTTGTGACCTTTCTTTATATCGCAGAATCCTGGAACAGCTCAGCTTGGAAGGGACCTCAGAGATCATCTGTTCCAACCTCCCCACCATGGGCAGGGACACCTCTCAACTTGACTCAGCTTCTCAAGACCTGATCCAACCTGGCCTTGACCACCCCCAGGGAGGAGGCATCCAGAGTATATTCTCTGCTCAGGCAGGTGTCACATTTTGTAACTTGAAATCCTGGGTAAGCAGCTTAGGTTAGTGTTAGAGGGAAGGTTTTTAAGAGTGAAAGAAAAGCATGTAACAAAAATGATTGCTGAGACTCCTTGAGAAGAATGTACTCGGGTTCCAAAGAGCTGTCTTAGCAGAGTGGCCACTCCTGGTGTGACTGTTGCTTTAGGAAATTTAAGAAAAAAGGGGTTTCTGTTTGCAGTTTAGAGAAGGGATTGGCATAAAAGTAGGCAAACAAACAAGAATGTTTGCTACCAGCTGAGAGCCCTTCCTTCAGCTTTTGTTAATTGTTCTTTCTTTTTTTGTTTGATTTTTTTCTTGTATTTTGGAATGCTTCGGCTATTGAAAAGGAGCAGAAGTAACAGCAGGTGGTAATAGCTGAGCCGTATTGCACTAACAATTGCTAACAGTAAGCAATGTGCAAGGATTTTTCACTTAAAACCTCAAAACAAAATTCTACGAAGGTATGAGATTATAATTGGCAGGGCCATTGTGGTATTTAAGCTGGCCTATGGCTGCAAGTTTTAAAACTATGCCACTTTAAAACAAAACCAAAAGACAGAAATAAGGAAATTCTGCTCCTTCTGATTCAGGCATCAGTGGGTCTGGACTTTAATTTCTGAACAAGTTTTTTGTGGTGTTTTGTGCTGCCATGCCTTAGCCCCCAGGGCTTGGGTCCCCCATAGGAAGCAGTGCAGCACAGGACTGTAAGATGGCATCTGGAAAGCTTGGCTTGGCTCTGGGTGCAGGGATTTCCCTTTCCTGACCATAATAGGCAATGGCACAACACAGCCTCAACACAGCCCGAGTGCTTTATATGGCATTCAGCAAACACCGCAGGGGCATCCAGCAGCCCCCAGCAGCAAGGAGCAGGTTGGGTGAGCCATGCTGGGCAGGACAATGTCTGGGGTGGTCTAGGTGATGATCAGGACCTCTCCTATTGTTTCAGGTTGTGACTGTGTCACCGTAGTCTCAAGTAAGACAAGGCCTTTGCTGGTTCTCCATATCCCTGAGCTAGAACCCCTGATGTGGGAGAGAGATAATCATTGTGCTGGATTTTCACTGGCAGTTGAGTTCAATCACATCAAAGCGAACTTTAGTGCTGCCAGGACAATACACATGAGAAGTAACATTGTTTGATCCTAGAATGACCACCAAGGGCCTTAAAGAAGGGATAAGGAAGAGGCTGGGTTTGCTGTGTGTTTTCAGTAAAACTGGATGTACGCTGTCTGCTCAAGGAATCACTCTGAACCAAGTAAGATAATAGAAGAGTGAATTTCTAATTCTATTTAGGCTGCCCTTCCCTGAGGTTGCTGGGCATTGGCCTGGCTTGCCACATGCAGGGCTGTTTGCACAACCAGGCAATACAGGAGCATGCTTTTGAAGAGCTGACTTCAAGGCACAAAAAGCAGATTGTTAAGGTAGAGCTGATGAATTTCAGGAATTTCTAACTGGACTGTGACTGATACCATCTCTCACCTCTGGAGAGTTGACCAAGCCCCATTGATTTCACCACGTGTGGCTCTAGGTATCTGCCTTGCAAGGATTTGGGGACACTAGAAGAATGCTAAGTGATGATCTGAAAGTAAGTGAGCCTGTTGGCTAAGCATATGTGGGAAAGGCTTCTGAGCCTTAAATCATTCTGCTTTGGGAACAGCCTGTCCAGGGAGGAGACCTCCAGTCATATATTTTCCTAGAGGGTCTGGAGGGAGAATAAAATATTAAGTATCTTAGGAATATCCGTAAGAGTGCTGAGTATTCCTTGGATAGCCACTTCTGGTGGGTCTTTAAGAGAGGCTAACACAAACCCACACGTCTGTGTTGTAAATGCCTCGTTTGGGCAGAGGAATCCCAGCTCTGGTTTCAGTGTGCCTGTGTAGTTCCCTGTGTTTAGAAAAGCATTTTGCACTCTTAGGTGAAGATTGAATGAGTTGTGCCAATGAATACAGGTAGAAGAAACTTGCCTCAGCTATCTAATGACCTGCAGCTGGATTCCTGTTTTACCCTGTCTGTGTAATCATTTTTAATCAAATTTGCATGTGGACAAGGCAGATTCTGTTTGTTCTGAGCAGTGTGAAACATGAGTTAGTGGCAACACACTCCTTGCCTTTCTCTCCTAGTTACCTATGATGAAAGAAAAGGCTATCTTAAAATCTAACCTCTTGAAAAGCAAAACTTCATTTCAGGTAGGTTTTCTTTTTTTGCTTTCTAATGACATTATCCATTCTTTGAAATTAATTTTCTTTTCCTCTAGAAAGTAAAAATTCCACAAAATTCCACAAAATTCCTCTAGAAAATAAAAATTCCACCAAGTAAACATTGTAAAACCTAGGACAGAGTTTTGCTAACAAGAATAAAGAAATAAATTCCACTATCCTTCAACTACTTCTTAGACCTTGCAGCAATGCAGAATGTTTTCAGAGACAATCTGTTTTAGTAACTGGTGGTGCCTGTGCTGAGAAAAGAGCAATCTCCAACACTGGCAGGGTGGAAAGTCTAGGTTCTTGTAGGGATCTTGGTGATGTGCATTTTAGTGCATTTAGTTCAGCTCCTCAAAGTTATGCATAACATTTAAATAGTTCCTTCACTGGACTTTATGGAACTACCTTCTTTCCTGCTTCATTTCCTACTTTCCAATTTAGCATTCCTCATATCGATAATGAGAGCTGTACTCCTGCTTCTCAAACTTTGTTATTTAAGCACTGTACTTTCTTTCAGTTGTCACTGGTACTGTCATGCAGGCAGAATTTTCACAGACTGCAACTGGGGATTACTTTTCTGCTGCAGAGCACAGGGATCCTCCTCATCGATAATGAGAGCTGTACTCCTGCTTCTCAAACTTTGTTATTTAAGCACTGTACTTTCTTTCAGTTGTCACTGGTACTGTCATGCAGGCAGAATTTTCACAGACTGCAACTGGGGATTACTTTTCTGCTGCAGAGCACAGGGATCCTCCATGTGGAGTCACAGATAGCAGTTAAAGTCCATGGAAGCTTTCTGGGCTTTCTTACTGAGCAGTTTGCTAACTGCAGGGTTATTGATGTCAAAATACACTTCTGTTAATATACTTAGGTGGACTAGAAGACAGGAAAATCTTGCCCCTAATCCACATGGCTATGGAGAAGGTTATCTTGCCCAATATTGGCTGATTTGGTCCAGGAAGGGGGGAAGAAGGTCATGGTGTGTGTGACTTTGATTCAGTTACACAGTGGTCCATGAGAGCAGACTGAGTTCCAGTGCACTGATCCACTCACTCAAACACAAAGCTTTACTCTAGCACCCACTAAACCAGAGTTTGTCAGCTGGCCTTCAGTGGGAGCTCTGCCTCAGAAAACCCTGCATGATTCAGCTTCTCCATATATTCTTTTTGCAAGTTGCTGGAAATTTGTTCAGGTTTACATTGAAGTTATTAAAAAATCTCTATTGCATCTTTTTTTTTTCCCCAACCGGCAGGGCTGAGGTGGTGTTCAGCTATTGGAAAATACTTTCCAAGCTAACTCTCTTTTCAGAATCAGCAAGTCTGGGGGAAGAAACCTTCATGTGTTTTAATTTCATGATGTAAAGAAGCAATTATTAAAGAAGCAGGGGTGCTGTGTGGAATAGAGGGAACTAAATACAGTTTCAGGTGACACCACTGAGGGGCTGGTGCTTGCATGGCAGTGCTGCATGCAAGGACTTCACCCCTGGCAGTGGCTGTGGGCCAGTGGCCTTGTAAGAGAGGTGCATGCAGCAGGCCATGCAGTGTGTGTGCTTGCTCTCACTTACATAAATTAGACCTGAGAAGTATCTCTCCCTTAGATTGTGCAGCACTGAAGCTTCATTGAGGCAAGTCAGCTCTGCCATGTCCTCCACTTTGGAGAACTTTGGAGGGTTCATCTTCTGGATGTCATCCTTGCTCAATGTCACTTTCTTTCCATTTTCTGCCAGTTCCACTGTCACCTCATCCCCTTTCTCTTCCTTGATACTTGCTGCTTCAAATCCATGTTTCTCTGATGGAATCCAAACCAGTCTCTTCGCTGACCAGTCGGCCTGGGCAAGTGGGTTGTTAACGAAGTTTTTGTCCACATAGAGGAATTTCTCATCGTCACTGAGAGGTTTTTGAGCCATTGTGACTCAGCAGACACCTGTTGAGGAAGCAAAATATTCTGCGTTAAAGGGAGGCAAATGTGGAGACATTCCCGGCCAAATACATTTGTCAGACCTGCCCCATGGTAGCTCCTAAGCACTATAGGGTCTGTGTCGTATCTCACACTTCCATGCAGATACTTTTGGGAGCCAGCTCAAAAGATATCCACCTTAGAGTATCTGTGTTGGAATTCCCACTCCTTTGTTGCGGTGTCTGAATTCACCTAAATCAAAAGCTTCATGGCACTAAACCAAATGAGAATGCCTGGACTTATTACTTATGTTGTACTGAAGATCAGAGAGAAGAGTAGGGCATAACTAATGTTTCTGCAAGAAGACTGTCATGGCTGCACTCAGGCCTCCAGCTGAGCAGCTTCCTGCACTCTCATGTCTTGCCCATCTCAAGCTTAACTGAGTTCAGATACATACACTATTCCTCTCCCCAGTGCTGTTGAATGTTTACTGACATAGCAGTGCAATAATGAAATCATCAGTAGAACAATTCCCAGGCTGTGTTCTGAGAAGGACAGAAATGTAGTTGTTTTTCAAAGGACTACTTCAAATTACTCTGGTACTGTTTTGGTTAGAGAAGAGTATGATTAAGGAAAGCTCAAAAAAGAAGAAAACAAACCAGAGAAAACACTGTTATCAGTACTGCTGGAGAGGGAGCAGTAATCTGGAGCTATCCCCTTTCCATGGTTCAGATGGTGGGACCTGATCATTTATGAAGAGACCTGATCATTTATTTACATGTCTACCACATAAGAGAGTGGAGCAACACAGTAAGCCTGCAAGTGGCATCAGCTCTTAGATAATGTGAACCATGATGCTCACGTTGGAAGGATGAGGCATCTGTGTCCAGCAGTTGCATGGATAAAACAGCATTGTGCAGTCACACCTGGATAAAGCAGCCAGGTGTATCTACTCTGTAAGCCAGAGCCATGGCAGGATCTGGCTGATTTGCACCCTGTTTGAGGGGCAAGCAGCAGGTTTTTTTGCTGCTCTGGCCATTGGAAGTTAGGAGGTAGCTGCAAGATCTGTGCTGATAGTGCTGTAGCTTTCAGGGGTGATCTGCTCTGTCCTGTGTGACACACAATTCTAAGGAAAGGAGTAAACAGAGGACTTGTGGTTTGCCACAGGGCAGGAAGAGAGTGGTGCTCACTGGGAAAGCTGCCATGCAGTGCAGCAGAGGAGCTGGGGAGGAGCTACAGCAGGGGGCAGAGAAGGCCGTGTGCCCGAGAGAATTATCTCTGGGAGACAGAGCCTGATTCGTTTCCTTATTGAGAATGAACTTAGCATTTACAGCATTCAGACAAACATGAATCTTGAGAGAGCTTGGAGCACTGACTGCTAAAGATGTCAGCAATCAACCCATAAGCAGAGTGATCTTTGTGAGGACCACGCTCTGTGGTATGCAGCCAGATGGACACTCTGTGCTCTGGGAGCATCAGAGATTGTGTTCCAAATATTTGTCCCTGAAGCCTTCCCACAGATTCATGTTTTTTTGCAAGGCCAAAGTGTGTGAGGGGTCTGAGAGAGAAGCATGGATCATGCTGAAGGTGACATATAAAGCTTAAAAACAAACCCAGGATTTTAGAAGTGCCTGAGAGAGATAGATGACATTGCACTGAGATGCAGTGGGAATTACATGCCCCAGCTCTTTAAATGCCCTCAACAATTGTCTCACCTGAAACACAACCAGCTTTCCTCTAAATATGCTGGTTCTAGAGCCACCAGCCTTGCCTGGAAATCTCCAGCAGGGAAATTCACCTATGGAGGTGCAGTGGGAGGGCAGGGGGGAGACCCTAATAGCTTGGCTCTGTGCATGCCACTGGCCTGTGTGCAGTATTCCTTGGTGAGGGAGCTCTGTAGGATGTGGCCCTTCACTGGCTCCCAGAGGATTCTTGGAAGAGAGCTGCAAGAGGAAACTATTTGACCTCTGTGTGGAGTAAGGCAGAACATGTTCCCTCGCTGCCAAGAGGGCTGGTAGAGCTGCACAGCTCCAATAATGGAGATGGTATTCTCTCCAGCTGAGCTTTCCAGCTGGCGGCTGCAGAGTGAAACCAGCTGGACAGGCGAATTAAGGGAGCTCTGCTCCATTGCCAGGGCTATGGATCCAGGAGCAGAGGGCTTGAGGATCAGCAAGAACTTGCTATAGGCCTTCTCATCCTGCTGTGGTAGCAACAGGCAGGGCACCTTCTCTGCCCTGCTGCAGCATTGGAGGCAATGGAGTGTGAGAGTTTCAGTCCATCCCAGGCCCAGGGCAGAGCCCAGGTTATCCTGAAGCATCAGGAAAATTGGATCGTGCTGCCTGTGGCTAAGTGCCAAGTGACAGCACATTCAAATCAATAGGAATTTGGTATTGCTGTCAGATTGATCCACCAAGCGGAGTTTCACGGAGTGAAACCCTGCTGCTTTCAGGCTGCCCACAAAAAATGGTGGTGGAAATCAAGCTGCTGAATCATCCTGACCACCTACCTCCAAGCACCAACCAAATATAAAATTGTTGGCCTGCTACAATGTGTTGCCACCAGCTGGGTCACCTAAAAGTTCCTCCCTGTTTCAATGCCCAAGGACCAAAGGAAAGTTCCATTCCTTGGTACATCCTAAGTCAAAAGCATCTTCCACAGCTTACAGCATGAAACAGAGCTGACCTGTGCTCCTTTACATTCTGCTGCACGTAAAACTTTCTGCACCTTATTATTTAAGTTTGGTCTTCTTGAAAGCAAGATAAGGTTGGAAGCTGTAAGAGATGGCATGAACTGCAGAGCTTGGAAATAGAGGGTTTTGTCCCCTAGATCTAGTTTTTGACTAGTTTAAATGTGGTAAGAATAGACCCCTACAGGAAACAAGGAACAGAGAGGCTGAAAAACAATAAGGAAAATACATAGGTTTATGTAGAAAGAACTTTTTGCGACTGATTCTCTGGAATCTGAGGGTGAGGTTTGAGTAGCAGCTGAGTACCACTGTAGTAAAAAAGGAAATGTGACTATCAATTGTGGATTAATTGATATGAATAGCTCCATGGACTAATGAATATTAATCCATATTAAAAATACAGCAAGATTTCTGAATAGAAGGGGTAGAAGATGAGCTCCACAAACTCAGCTTTGTTTGCCCTGGTGAGGTGCTGCGCAGTAAATTAATGAGCTGCTGCAGCTTTCTGGTTAAAATTTGGCAGTATACCTTCTGCTCCATCTCTGATCAAGAGATCTGCTACACTGGTCCAGCGTGTGATTGATACTGGGGCAACAGGCCAAAGGGAAAGATTCATTACTGCCTGGTGAGAACCTTCCCTGAGAAGGCAAAGTTTACCCCTTAGCCAGTGTCTGGGTTTCATCCTCAGGACTGGCTGAGAGAAATGGAGACCAATATCTTATCTGGAAAGATAAGATGGAAAGAGGTTCTCATCCACTCTTGTGGGTAGATGATAGTCCCTATACAAGAGTACATGTTTCATCCTCAGAGGTGAGCTATCCAGAGGAAGGGAGGGAAAAAAACAATTACAAAAATACTACTGCTATGAAATTTCTTGCCTTAAAAATTTGCCAGATGACACCAAACTGGATCTGTTCCACTTGTCTAAACCCCAGCCATGCATGGACACTTGGATGTGCATGCTTCCACATCTTTCTGTTCCTCCTGATGTCCCACTGCAGATGTATCTGGCTGATCTTTGCTGCCTTCTACCTTACCATGTCAGTGACAGAAGCTCAATACTGGCTTTACAAATGGTTTATCCTGAGTATATTATTCCAAGGATAAAGTATAAATAGCTCCAGGAAGTGCACTTCATTTAAAAGGTTATTGGCCAAGCAGAATTGCCTCCTAGGTCAGACTTAGAGGGACTAATTTTTACTAATGAGAAGATAAAGGGCACTTCTCCCTTCCTCTGCAGGATGTCAGTATAAAAGCTTATCACAGCCATACAGGGAATAATTGTTGGAACAGAGGCAATTATTAACCAAGTATGTGAGTGATTGCCAGAGACCAAGTCCTGCTCTCCTAGGTGGTTTTTTATTGAAGAGTGTACTGGTACCTTGATGCTTGACTCAAGCTTCATTCCTTGGGCTACAGCAGCTCTTGGCTATGTGCTTTCCAGGTTGATTGTCTTTTACTTTTCTGGTACTTAGCTGAATTACCTAACTGAACATAGCTTGGAAAAAACAAAACCAAAGGGTGAATCCTAATCTTGTGATCCTTGTTTGGGAACTCGTTCCCCAGCACAGCTAGCTGTGTCACAAGCATGGCTACCAATCCTTCCTGGCCTTTTGACCTCTCCCCAGTAGTTGCTGGGACCACCCTTCAAATGCTTACTCTCATCATGGATATTTTCACCTGAGTGTGGAGGTCTCATCAGTACTAGTTTATGGTTGTTCAGCCACAGAGGAGTGAAAATCTGTACTTGAAGAAAGAACATTTTCAGTAATTTCACAGGGCTGTGGCTTTTGGGTTCTTTGGTTGGTTTTGAATTCATTCTCCAGGAACTTTTACCAAATTGCCTGTAAGTGCCTTTGTCTCCTATCAGGTCTTCTCAGCTCTGCCAATGCAAGTTACTACATAACTCTGATTAAATACTTGATAGCTCTTTTTTCAGTACTCCAGAGAAATTGGCCCAGGTTATTAGCTGTGTTATAAACAATAGGAATTAGAAAAGAAGGAAAAAAATACTTGAATTGCATCACGTAGGCATAGATTCCCTTTATCTGGAAAATACTACTTCACATACCTCCAAATGTCATTCTATTAAGTAAATTAGATTCTGCACATTCATTAGAAATCATAATTAATTCACGCTTTAGCTGGACTTTGCACAAGTTGTAAAGCTATCTCTAGCTCTTGGCTTCAGCTAAAATTAACATACTTAGAAGCCAACAGCTTTGCAACTAATAAGTCTTAGTGAATTTTAAAGAGTTGGGATCCTCTGCATACATCTATGCATGCTACCATATATGGTGATGTTCTTCTCAATACTAGCCGGTCCACAAAAATGTAATGATAACAGATTCAAAACAAATACCTTTTAGGGACTAGCGTGTCAATTGCAAATGAGATAATAAAAATCATTGTTTACATCTAAGCGAGCACAGCCAGAAGAGAGTCGTGGGCTCAATGGCTGCTCCATCAAGTACTTTACACTCTGAGCTTCATCGGTTTAGCCGCTGTCTGAGCGGCTTGGGAGAACTGTGAACTTGGGGACTTAAGCAAGTCAGTCCCTCTGGAGGGTCTTGTTGCATGCTACCTGTCAGGGCAAGGCTTTGAGTGAAGGAGAAGGAGGGCTTGGCTTTGAACTAGTGTGTTTTAGAAAGTACACTCCCTGAGGGGTATGCGATAACGACAACCTTTCTGATTTCTCCTTTGCTTAAAATAGCTCATGCCGCTTCCCCATATGCACACAGGTATGCCTCTCGTACAGCTCAGCATCTCCGTGGCTGTGCATCTCACAGACACACACACGCACACAGAGTCACACGTGTGTGAGAGAGCGGCCAGGGCACGCAGCTGACAGCACAGCCGCTTTCTGTGCTGCCATCTACTGCTGCCTGCCTTCGCTCCCGGCGTTCTCCTCAGAGCTTGCTGCTGTAGCTTCCCTTGCACAAAAAGGCAATCGCCTGAATCCGTACAGTTCAGGGAGTTATCAGATTGTTTTTTCTTAAACTTTATCCGCAGCATATTAAACCAGAATGCTAAGGCATTTAAAAAAAAAAACCCGACAAACTTTCAATTTCTTACTCTACTTTCAAAGCATTCTTCCGGTTTAAAAAACGCGTAACTGGCAAACTTATTATTCTGTTTGGTTATATTTTCTTTAAACAGCATGGCAAGTGCACTAAGTTAATTTCTTAGGACTGAAAAAGTAGAAGTAGTTAAAGAAGGTGAGCAGCTCAGGCTAGGAGCTGCCTTGCTGTGTAGCGCGGGTGATGTGCCCGCTGCGGGGCGCGGATGATGTGCGTGCTGCGGAGGGCAGGTGATGTGCGTGCTGCGGGGCGCGGGTGATGTGCCTGCTGCGGAGGGCAGGTGATGTGCGTGCTGCGGAGCGCGGATGATGTGCCTGCTGCGGAGGGCAGGTGATGTGCCTGCTGCGGGGCGCGGGTGATGTGCCTGCTGCGGAGCGCAGGTGATGTGCCTGTTGCGGGGCGCGGGTGATGTGTTGCTGCGGAGGGCAGGTGATGTGCGTGCTGCGGAGCGCAGGTGATGTGCCTGTTGCGGGGCGCGGGTGATGTGTTGCTGCGGAGGGCAGGTGATGTGCGTGCTGCGGAGCGCAGGTGATGTGCCTGTTGCGGGGCGCGGGTGATGTGTTGCTGCGGAGGGCAGGTGATGTGCGTGCTGCGGAGCGCAGGTGATGTGCCTGTTGCGGGGCGCGGGTGATGTGTTGCTGCGGAGGGCAGGTGATGTGCGTGCTGCGGAGGGCGGGTGATGTGCGTGCTGCGGAGGGCGGGTGATGTGCCTGCCGCCGCGGGCAGTACCCGGTACCCGCGGGCTGCCTGCGTTGCGTGGAGCACCACTCGCGCTCTGCAGCCAGCATCTTGAAGGCTCGGTTCGGCAGCAGCAGTGAGCAGTGACTTAGGAACAGGCTAGAACACCGCTGCACACTTTCAGACGGGCACGGTCTCTGATGTACACGGATCGGGATACACTGTCTGAGCGTGCCCCACCGGTTCAACCCCACCTCTCGCCTGAGCACCACCTGTGTACCAGCTGACCCAATGTGTCTGCACAACGGTTAGCTTGCCGAGTGTTCCATCCCAAAGCACGGCGAGCCCCCAGCCCCAGCAGGGGTGCTCGGCCCCTGCAGTACTTACAGGCGTCCGGTTAGGGGAGCAGAGAGGGAACTGGAGAGTCGGGAACCTGTGCAGCCACCAGCCGGGACGGTCCAAGTCCTCCCGCCTTTGCAGCCTCCCTATATAGAGAAGGAGAATCTTGTCAGTGGGGAGGAGCCCTGGAAACCACATCCCGCTGGAAAATCCTCTCGGTACCTGGGTTAAAAGAAACAGCCTGAGACAAGGACCTCACTCCCAGCAGGGCCTAGATCCGGGCAGCTGCCCCTGCCCCGAGATGCTTTTCAGGGAAGTGAGGTGGTGCTGGCTTTTGGAAAGTCATGAAAGAGGCACCCCTGACTTAGAATGGGTACTCCTTACTCACAGGGTCAGAGGTTTTGCTTTTTCCTGGGGTGAAACCGTTTGGCCAAACAAATGGACCCTAAATTCCTTCCTGCCTTGACAGCATCCTCACCCCTTGTGCCTAGAAGGACAACAGGCAGGTCACAGTGGTCCTGTGGGGCACAGGAGCCTCCCTGCCTACGGTCAGTTCATTTTCTTGGAGTTAAGTCCCTGAGTTCGGAGGCTGATTGGGAGAGGAAGGTTATTGGTATCATTGCAGAGATGTGTGGGTAGAGGTAGCTATGGGTCTCGGTGTGTTTATGAGACATCTGGAGCCTGGGGCTGGTTTAAGCCTCCTTTGCCCCAGGGAGCAAGGGAGTTGTTTCCCACCTCCCCAGATGTTGGATTTGCCAACATTTCTTTTTGATCCCATGCATAGCTCAGATCCTGAGAAAGATCTGTAAGTACTTTTTCTTATATATTAAATACCTCCCTCTGTCCATAAAAGGAAGAGAAGAACTGATAAATGGCTGAGGGCAACAGTCCCCAGGATGCAGTGGAAAGAATAGGCAGCAGGCACCCTGCACTGGCAGGGAGAGGAGGACAGGGACAGACCTGCAGGGGTTAGGGAGTGATCTGGTCCTTGTCAAACCTTTCTCACAACCCGCAAACCTTCAGTACCCAGCTCTCCCCCCTCCTTCCTTTGCTGGTAGCCAACAGCCTTGTGCAGTAGGACCTGTGGATGGAGACATCCCAAAAAGGGAAAGCTAGGATCCTCCAGGAATTCCCATCAACGTGCCAAATCCAAAATACCGAAACAACCCCCTCTCAGCAACAGACTAAATATGGTGTATACCCAAAGGGTCAGAGCGCAGGCCTGGGTGAATTAATTTCTCTTGACATCAACAGCCCTGTCTTCTCTGGAAAATAATCTCTCCTGGGGAAGATAGATGTGGCTCATATTGGTCTCAGCATCCTAAAAAAATACCTACAAGAGGAGGCAGGGCTGGAAGTCTCTGCTGTCATTTGGTCAAAGTATCAGTGCTTGCAGGTGTGAGGAACCTGTAGCTTCTCCTAACTCTGGCCAGTGGTGAACAAATTTGGACAAAGAGGAGAGGAAGAGCCTTGGACTTTCTTCCCAGAAGCAGCTCAGAAATGCCAGGTGTGGACCTTTGCTCAGGCTTTAGCTGCACACAAGCAGATTTGCCAGCACACTTGCAGGGTCCCAGCCTGTCCTTGTAGATGGAGGGTCAGTGTCTGCTGAGATGCAGGGATGCTACATGACTGTGCAAAGCCCTGCTGCGACCTGAAAGGTAGCAGTGTCATATCAGACACCTGCACATGTGCCTGTGCTGGAGCAAAGCCAAGGGAAGTGATCACTAGGACATAAATCCAAGAAACCTGCCCTTGTTAGCAGAAAGTTCCTCACAGGGTAGTTCACCTTTCCCCCACCCTCCCCCCCCCGCCAGCTTCCTGGTTGCAAACTTAGCTTTTAAATAGGAACGTAGTTAATGTAAAGTAATGCAATGCAAGGGGATTCTCTGAACTAGACGATCATTTAAAAAGTCTTCAGGCTTATCCTTAGCAGTTCCTTTTAAACCCATGCAGCCGTTTCACAAAACCAGACACATTTTAATAGTAGCTTAAAAAGGAGTGGAAATTATTCTGGCAGGTCTGCAAACTGCTGCATGTGCAGATGCAGGCTGGCTGCCTGAGTGGTGTGTGTAACAGAGGCAGTGCTGGAGGGTGATACATGAGGGGACATTAAAGGGTACTAGAAAGGCCAAAGAACATGACTGCTGGGACTGAGGCAGTTGCACTCTTGAGCCAGGTGGGGTAGGAACAGATAACTGTAAGCATGGCTTCCAAGCTTCACTTCAAAGTTAAGTTGAGAATACAACGATGTAATAGCCTGGCTGGAGTTTCCTAAATGTTGTGGTTCTGAGGTTTTTGTTTTCTTTTCTTTCTTTTTTTTTCTATAAACCCAAGGTTTTTAAACCAAGCTGTCTCAAAATGAAAGCTGTGGATTCTCAGTGGACAATGCTTTTCCAACGATAAAGCAAGCTTTATTTTAAATCCCCTGATCTGTTTATTAATTTTTTTTAATAGGGGAAAAAAAAAAAAGTAAGTATTGAGAAGGTTGTCCTTAAATATCTCTTAGCTGAATTTACAGTGCAAATATTGTACTTGGAGGGAAGGGAGAGAAAAGGATCCAAGAAGGAAAGAAATGAACTTTCAGCTGTCTTACCACAGTGTAACCTGTATACAACAGAGAGGGGAAAGAAAGCATGGGTGGTGGCTTTAGATTGCTAAATAACGTGCACCAGGTAAGCAATTTGTGTGTTCTAAGATGTTTTTACCTGACTGTTTTTAGCTTGTGCCCTCAATACAGGAAAGATACGGACATGATGGAGCAGGTCCAGTGGAGGGCCATGAAAATTATCAGGGGCTTGGAGCACCTCTGCTATGAGGACAGGCTGAGGGAGCTGGGGTTGTTCAGCCTGGAGAGGAAAAGGTTTTGGGGAGACCTAGTAATGGCCTTCTAGTATCTGAAGAGGCTACAAGAAGGCTGCAGAGGGACTGTTTGCAAAGGCCTGCAGTGACAGGACTTATGGCAATGGTTTGAAATGACAGACTGGATGTTAGGGACAAGTTCTGCACCATGAGGGTGGTGGAACACTGAAATAGGTAGGCTAGGGAAGTACTTAAGACCACATCCTTGCTCAAGGTGAGGCTTGAGAGAGCTCTGGGCAATCCGATCTAGTGGAGGACATCCGTGCTGACTGCAAGAGAGTTGGACTGGATGACCTTTGGAGGTCCCCTCCAACCCAGACCATGCTGTGATTATATGATTCTACGCTAACCATCCACATTTCTCCAAGCTGATAGAGGTGATTGGAACTGACAAGTGTACTGTGGAGTTACTACCTGTGCTGAGCTCTGCTCTTGCAATCAGGACAGTCTGCATCCAAAGGAGAACAGTTCATCATGGGCACAGTGTAGTGAGGTAAATAGGCACCAGCCACTTAGTGCTAAGCTTTGTGCTTAGGGCTGGCTGCAGGTCAAATGATGTATGTGAAGCACGTAGGTCAGTTCTGAAGCAGCTGGACACCAGCATCTAGTGAAAGGTGTCTGCAAGTGTGAACAGGTATTTTGGATTTCTTTTCCCAGACCTAATAACCCAATGAGGATCACTCTGGAAAACAAACAAACTGACACCCAGCATTGGCTGGATAGGGAGCATGCTCAGGAGGGAAGAGTAAGCCACAGTTGCTGGACTCTTGGTAAAGCTGGAAAAACATCTTCCTGTGCCTGACAAGAGAAACTAAATCCTCTGAGCTGCACTGGCACTGTGGAGTCGGTAAGCAGTTTCCTGTGATTCTGGGGGAGAGAAAAAATTTAGTTTGAAAGAACTTTTTTTTTTTTTTTTTTTTTTTCAAGCAGCTTGTGGGTTAAATTATTATCTCCAACAAAGTTCAGAAATGCATTTTGCTCACTGAAGCCCCAAACTTCTTTCTTGTATCTTTCCTTTCTTTTTCTGATGTTAGTAGAAAAAGAAAGGGCAGCTACTGGAAGACATCACAGCTTGTAGCTAAGCTAGACAGAGCTTCTTCATTGATTTGAGAAAACCCTTTTTGTGCATGTGCTCCTAGGTGTTCAGTCTGGAGAGGAGAAGGCTCCAAGGTGACCTTATTGTGCCCTTTCAGTATCTTAAGGGGGCCTACAAGAAAGCTGGGGAGGGACTTTTTAAGATGTCAGGTAGTGATAGGACTGGGGGAAATGGAACAAAGCTAGAAATGGGTAGATTCAGACTGGATGTTAGGAAGAAGTTCTTCACCATGAGGGTGGTGAGACTCTGGAATGGGTTGCCCAGGGATGTGGTGGAAACCCCATCCCTGGAGGTGTTTAAGGCCAGGCTGGATGAGGCTCTAGACAGCCTGATCTAGTGTGAGGTGTCCCTAGCCATGACAGGGAGACTTGTGGTCCCTTCCAACATTGACTGATTCTATGATTCTAATTCCATCTAAAACCTGAAGTCTAGGATTCTATGAATTATTTTTGTCTGAGGACTGACCTCACTGAACTTAAACTTCTAAGGAATGACTTTTGGAAAGTGCAGCTGTACTGTACAGGCTCTGCTGTTCCTCTCCAGCCATTACCAAGTGAATGTCTGCATCTTAAATGATGCTCTCATCTGCTAGGATAAGTGCTAGGCCATTAAAAATCTGATTCAACCAGCATATTTTCATAGACATACTCCAAAGCTTTGTTGTACAAACAAATAACACTGGAAATACACTGTAATTTGATTTTAATTTGCTTGTACAATGACTACACTTTGAAATAAGAGATTGTTTCAAGTGCCCGTATCTGGATAGTGAGAGACACCCTTGTAACAGCCTCTTGCAGTTGTGGAGACCATGAGTCTCCTGACCTGTGTGCTTGGGAAAGGGCAAGTACCAAACATCCCTTTACCTTCTTCAGCCTATTTCATTTGTAACACTAAAAATCCATTTCCCAGGGAGCTCCACAGTACCTTGGCAGGTTCTGTGTGATGTGTGGTGAGAAGACAGAAAGCAGACAAAATGGCTTTGGTTACACTGAGCCGTTTGCCTAGCATAGAAGGTTAGAGCCTCAGTGTTTCCTAGAGCCATGTTCCTAGCCCTTGAAAAGACAATTCAGAGGACATCACAATTTGACATGCTGGTTTGTGCTGTAATTGATGCAAAGCTACAAAAGACTTAAAAATGGATTTGACTGAGGTATTTTGCAAGCACATGTCCTCCTCTCCTGGAAATGGTCCCGAGGTGCTTATAAATCAGCAACTGGGGAGCTGGCAGCATTACTAGTTGCACAGCTCACTGCTGAGACTTTGAATGTATCATTTCAGCTTCTCTCTTCAACTCCTACCTGTTCTCTGCAATGCCATGTCAGAGGCTAGGCTGCCTGTGCAAAGCACCTGTAACAAGAACTGGGTCAAGTCAGGATGAAGGTAAAACACTAGTGCCTGTACAACTTGGGGTCCTTTCATTTATAAGTTCCACCCTCCCTCTGTATGTTCTCCACTTATTGCACCATTTATAAGAATTGACCTAAAAAAATAATTTCTACTGAATTACAGAGTTTGGGTTAGGGGGTGAGGAATTAAGGGTCAGGGATTAGGGGTCAGGGTGAGGAGGCAGGGGCATGGGTAGAGTAAAACTGCTAGCCTGTTGTGATGTACCCCTCTAATTTTGGTTTGTAAAATAAATTACTATTTCAAAACAAGTAAATACCTCAGCTAAGAAAAGTTCTGGGAATTGGTAATTTATTGTCAAATTTAGTTTTAGCATTGCCTGACTTTGAATTTCATGTTGTTTGGGAAAAAAAACCCAGTTCCTCTCCCTCCCACATACTCAGTGTTACACCATGCAATTTTTAGCAACTCCAGATGGAAGACTTACCCACACTTGTTTGCTGGAAGAAAGATAAATATAGTCCTAATTTCCAGAGAATTAAAACCAACTCTTCCTCTAAAGCACTTTAATTGTCTATTAAAATGTATTTTCCCATATTTATCTGAGAGTAGCAGCTTCTTTAGAAACAAGAATGAGTATAATGGTTGAACACTCAAAATGCCACACAGAATTTATTCAAGGTTTTATTCAAAAACACAGGGAAGCCACACAAGGACACAACATACAAAGCAAAGTGCAGACATGATGTTATCTGTCAGATTTTTTTTTATAAAGTAAACCCAGTACTTTTAGGCCCAGTTCTAGACACAGGCTTCACTGATCCTGCTTCATAGAGTTCTATCAGCACTAAAGGAAGAGAGACTTCGCCGACAGCTTTTTCATTGACAGTGCTGATCATCATTAACCATCAGCCTGCCTCACTGGTAAATTAAGCAAGCTGAACTGGCCCCACTGGGCACACAGGGGGAATCTATGCAAGAAAGAATTTCCTGAATTACAGAACTTTGCATGAGAAATAAGCATATGAAAGTGATCATCTGTTTATACTTTGCAGAGCAAGGGGCTCCCCGCTGCCTGTGCCAGCCATCCTTCCTACTTCTGGAATTCTACCTGAAAATGAAACACAAACATCCTCAGGCATCTGCAGATCCAAAGGTGTAAATCATTATTTTCTACTCTTCACACAGAATATCAGCATAGGAAACTTGGGCAATTTCACAACTATTTTTTGCATGCAACTGTATGAGGTAAGAACTTTGCGTTACTAAAGATTAACTTCCAGACAGCTTCCAACTCAGCTATAGTGAATGAACTAACAGGAACACCAGATTCAATCAGGACCCTGTAGGGAATATTTATTCAACTAAATAAGCAAGATAATTTCTAATATGAAGAGCAAGTTAGATGTTAAATGTGAGACTAGGAGAGTTGGGCTTCTGAATGGACTTGATCACCTGAATATGCAGCCTAATTAAAATAG
This sequence comes from Psilopogon haemacephalus, assembly GCA_013396835.1. NCBI lineage: Eukaryota > Metazoa > Chordata > Aves > Piciformes > Megalaimidae > Psilopogon > Psilopogon haemacephalus. The sequence goes on from VWZI01001191.1 coordinate 1,523,771, forward strand.
CTAGATAGTTAGTCTTTTTAATCCACTGTGGCTTAGGTCTCCACTGACAGATTTTACAAAGGCATGCAGAAAGTAATTTCAGACTATAGCTACTTACAGGTGAAAAGCCTTAAAGCTGTTAGTTTTTGTTTAGTTCAGTAAGTAATGTGCTGTCCTGTCTTAGGGTTAGTCCTGAATTGTGACTAAACAAATCCCCATGTGAAATGACCCTGGAATCAACAGGGCAAAGTGACCTTGCAGAGTCAATTTCAGAGCTGAGGTACAAAGCTATACTTTAAATACAATTCTTTTAGCAACTGAACTAGTTTTGAAACTGAAGACATTTCTGCTAGGAGTAATTGTTTTCCAACAACTGATAGCATTTTGGGATTGCAAGGTTATTTCTTCAGCCCCCCCTTCTGGTGGAAGGGGACAACATTGCCCCAAGGAACTGTTCAGAAGAGGTGTTTAGCATTTCTCTCACACGTCTTAGCTGTCAACAGTATCTTAGGCTTCACTTTCCAAATTATTGGATAAAAACCAAACAGTTGCTAGCCCTAACACAACAGGACAGCAGAAAGCGAAGTAATACACCAGGCAAGTTCTTCAAAGAGAAGAAATGAACCAATGATCCCTTTGGTTCTTTTAGCTTAGGTGGTATTAACTGGAAACAGGCAACAAGCAGTCCAGAAAAGGAAAATAAAATTTGGTAGTGTTCTGCTGTAGCACAATGAACTCAGAGCTCAAGCTTCTGCAGTCAGTGGGATGTGAATTATATAATCAGAAAAAAAATTTATGCCCAAATGCAGAAGAGACAGCTAAAGAACTTTCTATAGCAATTGGATGTTAGAATAAATGAGAAAAGGGCACACACCCACAATTTAATGTATTTCACTGGGAATTTAGGTTAAATTATTTTATTAAATTGCCAATGCAGTAAAGACTGCCTCTAGCTGACCCACTGCAGATTTGTTGCAGAGGAGAAGCATCCCTCTCAGTGCCAATGCTGTTCAAAGTAGCAGGCAGGAAATCCAGTCACAAACAGAACTACTGCAAAAGTGACACCACACTCACCTTTCTGATTTCTCTCAGCAGGTAGTTTGCCAAGGTTCTGCTTTGGGTAATTCAGCAAAGACACTTTGGGAAGGGTATTCCAAGTACTTTCTGCTTTACCACCATGTAGAAAATGAGAGAGTATTCCATACAAGAGAGGGCTGCTTGAGAGAGAAGTGACAAAAGCAGTCTATGAAATATCGAGCACTAAAAATACATCCTCGGAACTTCCTACACCTTAATGGCCACTTCTAGAATATGTGCAGAAGTCTTTATTTAAAATACATGATGCCAAGTGTCATTCTATACATAAACATGGATCTAAGCCCACCCTGAGCAAGCTCATGCTAGGGAACACTCTCAGGTAACCTCCGAGTCCCCCTTTGGTGAGAGCCAAAGCGTGCTTGGCACAAGAGCGCAGATCCCCATTCTCACTCGTACAGCACAAAGGATCAGCCTTGGGTGGGCTACAGCCCAGTACACCAGGGCACAGCCCAGACTTGCTTCTTACTAAGCACCTGACAGATTCTGACAGCACGAGCTGCAGAGAAGGCTGAGCATGTGTTGAAACCTGCTCCAGTGCCCTAGCTCATCAGTGCAGTTCTGTCAGAGCATTACGAATCTGTACCTAATCTCAGAGTGCAGTAACCTCTTTATCACTCTACAAAGCAACTCACTGACATGCAAACATTACCTGTTTTCTGCTTCTGACTGTAGGGAAGACTATACTGGTGAGAGATTTGTGTTCTGGTGTGCCAGTACAGTAGAGAATGCTACAGAGCTGGCAGAATTCAGTGTTAGTTTGGAGTATGTTTGAAAATGGGCCCATGTTTGACATCATGGGTTTGAATCCAGCTCCTTAAAGCAGGCACATAGTCTAGACACACTTCAGCTGCTGAGAACATTTATTTGTGACTTAGACTAACACTAAAGAGAAACACATATACAGAACTATATTATATTGTGCATTCCAAAGTCACGCCTTACACTGATTTTCCATTTGTATCTTCGACTATATTCAGCTCTTTGGCAAGAAACTGTCTATCCAAGGGCACTTCGGGCTGGCCAGCTTCTGGAAAAGACATTTCTTCACAATTCTTAAAACTGGTAAGAAACCCATCACCATTTAACAGAAGGCCCCCTCCCTTTGAGACTATGACTAACTAATAGTATATTGTAATTCCAGGAAAACTTACTTAAACACTAGGGCTTCAAACTCATGTAATTTATAATAGCCTGTTACAACTTTTATTGTCACTCTAAAAGAATTTATTAAGGAAGTCACACAGTGTAAATTTATTGGGCAAACAGCTCGTCCTCTAAATGATACCAAACTGATTCAGCACATTAACTACTATACAGACTATCACTGTTCCCTCCATGAGGGTGAAATAGATCAAATTATTATCAGCAAATGTAATTACTGTACTTAAGCACAACCACAGAACTTCAAATTTCAAAAACAAGTTAGTAATAGCTGCCAAAAGCAGTGCTGTAGCATATGAATTGCAGCTACCATTTAGACGTTGTAGTCTAAAAAGCTCTCAGATGCCAGTATTTTGGCACAGCCAGCAGCACTAAAAACACGTGGATCATCTTTGTATTTTTTTATATTTAAGCTAAGTACATCTAACCATGTTTCTGATACAGTCTATACAAAGGACTTCCTGGAATTGCTACAATTCAGATTATCAACTACTTTATGGAAGTATTACATTAGTTTAAATTAGCCCTTAAACAGAAGCAGACATTTCAAGAAAGGTATTTTCATCTTGCAGGCTGCTAGTAAGTTTTCTTGCTCTTGTCACAACTACTCTGTCATAGCCTTTTCCTCAAGGGTGAGGAGCAAGGAGTCAGTGTTCTTGCAAGCTAATTGTATACTCTGGCTTTTAAAAGCAGTAGTGACTACATTATTTATCTCCAAGGGAAGACAAGATGGTGCAGCTCAGGACCACTTTTAAAAACGTCAGAGTTTTGCCAACCAACCACTAAGTGTCTTTTAAAAGAGCGATGTCAAGGAAAAACTCAGCCCAAATACCTGAAGTCAAAACAGATGCTGTGTATTTGTATTTGTTATATTCCAGGTATTCACGAATTAGTTCGTTGATTAAGAGATTTTCATGAGACAGTAATGGCCGTGGCACACTCTGGTCATCCAGTGCATTAAAAACTTCAGCTCTGATCCTGGCTTTTATTTGTCCGAGAGCACCTCTTTTCTCCAGTGTGTCCTTTAAAACTAACACCATCGAAAGGTCTGTTAGTACGAAGCCAAACACGTCGCAGCAGCCTTTATCACACGCAATACAAACACAATTTGAGGACATTCACGGGGAAATAAAGATAAGATACGCAGAGCCGAGCATATGCCAACGGGGAGCAAGAGCAAGAACCTTGCAGATAAAAATTAACCCTTTGAAAAAGTCACGACTATATCGGTTTCAGCAGTGAACATACATTCTAGCAGTTACATTACTGGTTCCGGGTACTTCCAATGAATGAAAACCAGGCCAAGATGCCAAGATCACGACAGGGGCAGGGTGCCTGCGGGGGTGCTGAGGGACCTTTCTCCTGCAGCCCCCCCAATGGGCGGCAGCATCTGTTGCATGCGAAAAGCTGGGTTGCCCGCCCCTTCGGCGCTCCGAGCTACCTCCTCCACCGCCCCGCCGGCTCCCCACCCCCTCGGCAACTCTCTGCCTCACAACCTGCTTTCAGCTCCGCTACCGTCGCCATCACCCAACCGCCGCAACGCGACCCAGGACGCGCTGCAGGAAGCCTTTGCGCAGGCGCAGGCGCAGGGCTGCGAGGCGGCAGCGGCCGCCTGCCGGCGCACGCCAGCCAATCGACAGCCAGTCGACAGCCAATCGGCAGCGCCGCGGGCGGGGAGGGCTCTTGGAGCGGCTCCCTGAGGCGGAGCGTTCGGTTTGAGGCGGTCTCTGTGCTGGCCTGAGGCGGAGCGTTCGGCCTGAGGTGGTCTCTGTGCTGGCCTGAGGCGGAGCGTTCGGTTTGAGGCGGTCTCAGTGGTGCCCTGAGGCGGAGCGTTCGGCCTGAGGTGGTCTCTGTGCTGCTCTGAGGCGGGGTGCTCGCGGTCGGCCTGAGGTGGTCTCTGTGCTGCTCTGAGGCGGAGTGCTGGCGATCGGCCTGAGGTGGTCTCTGTGCTGCCCTGAGGCGGAGTGCTGGCGATCGGCCTGAGGTGGTCTCTGTGCTGCCCTGAGGCAGAGTGCTGGCGATCGGCCTGAGGTGGTCCCTGTGCTGCCCTGAGGCGGAGTGCTGGCGATCGGCCTGAGGTGGTCCCTGTGCTGCCCTGAGGCGGAGTGCTGGTGATTGGCCTGAGGTGGTCTCTGGGCTGCCGGGGTGCGTGCTGCTAATGCTCTTACTGCTGCCTGGTGTTTACGGGGTTAATGCTGGGTGTCCCGCCCGCGCTGGCCCATAGTTAGGCCAGGTCACCCGGGGGTGGGCCACTGCCGGCCTTCCCTGCTAACTCCAAATGCTTGTCAGCGTGCTTTGTTTGACAGAGGAAAAAACAAAACAACAGCAATAAAAGGGCAATAAAACAGCAATCTTCAAGAAGGGAAAAAAGGACGACCCTGGGAACTACAGAC
>VWZI01001193.1:0-24489 GCA_013396835.1 Psilopogon haemacephalus
CAGAGGCTGTGGGCAGCCTGCTCTAGGGTAGGGTGTCCCTGCCCCTGGGACAGCATCTTCGGGGCCCTTCTCTGCACACCTCCAGCATCTCCACATCCCTCTTGTCCCAGGGGCTCCAGCACTGGATGCAGAGCTCCAGGTGGGCTCTCAGCAGAGCACAGCAGAGGGGCACAATCACCTCCCTGGCCCTGCTGCCCACACTGCTCCTGCTGCAGCCCAGCCTCTGCTTGCCTTTCTGCCCTGCAAGTGCACACTGCTGCCTCAGCTTCAGCTTCTCCTCCACCACCACCCCCAAGTCCCTCTCCTCAGGGCTGCTCTCCAGCCACTCCCTGCCCAGTCTGCATTGGTGCTTGCCATTGCCTCCACCCAGCTGCAGGACCTTGCCCTTGGCCTTGTTGAAGCTCCTGAGCTTGGCTTGTGCCCACCTCTGCAGCCTGTGCAGGTCCCTCTGGATGCCATCCCTGCCCTCCAGCCTGGCTGCTGCACCACACAGCTTGGGGTGCTGAGCAGACTTCCTGAGGGTGCTCTCCAGCCAGTCCCTGCCCAGAAGGAATGTTTCTAAGATAGGAAGTTGTCAGTATATGGCCACAGCTCTGCTGAGCCTCTCTTTGTGGCCCAGGATGTTAAATGCAGAGCAGTGATTGTGCTACAAAGAGAATTCTCAAGGCAGTGTCTGGGAGCTGAGGAGTGCTCAGGGGGAGCTGACAGCATCAGCCCTGGGAGCTGCAACTGGTGAGCAAAGCTGTTTGCAGAAGGTGGGAGCCTTCCTGCAGCTCCTAACCATCCATTATGGCATTGGTATGACATCTGCCTTTGGAGCACACCATATTTTGTGTGCCTCCTAATTGAGACTGACCACTTAGTACCTTTCCTCATGGTTTGGCTGTCATTTCCAGCTACCAGTCTCTCCAAAGTAAACACTTCCCTTGTTTCTCTGCAGTTTTCCTGTCTGATGAGATTTATTTTTTTTCCCAGCTGCCTCTGTGAAAAACTGAACTGATTCCAGCCACTGCAGTTGATGTTTTGTTTTTCCTTCTCTGTAACTAATACTGGGGAATGGAAGTGATGTGTGTGTGTGTGTGTTTGAGAGTTTGAGTGTCCTACTCTGCTCAAAGTGTTGTTGCCTGTAAAGCTGTGCCCAGGCAGCTGCGCCTCCAGCCCCATGCCCTCCTGCACCCTGCCCTTCCTGCTGCCAGCCTAAAACCAACTGGGATCTGCATGCCCCAGTCCTCACTCTTGCCAGTTCAAGAGCCACCCACTGAAGGGATCTCATTTTCCTGTGTGCAGCTTGGGCTGAGAACACCACAAATTGCAAACAGGCTCCTGAGCTGTAGTGCCTTTGAAAGCTGTTGCTGTGGTTGCTTCTTAAAAACAATGGGCAAAGCCCAGCACCCAGCCAGCCACAGGTCCCAACTGGCCAGACCCATGGCCCAGAGCCTGTCCCTCTCTGGGAGCAAATCTCAGCAGCCCAGAGTATTTACAAGCTTTAATTTTCCCTCGTGTCAATAGTCAGACTTGGGGCCTGATCCTGTTCTCAACTATTGGAATTAATTAATTGCAGATGTCCCAAATCAGAGTGAAACTCGACCCTCAAGAGGGGATCCCCACAAGGCCTTTTTGTAGCAGTTTCCAAGGGGGTAAGGGATGCTTGGGCTCTGCACTGGCCTCTGCAGAGAATAAATTTCACCCAGAATGCTTGCTGCTTTGATCCCTTCTGTGCAGCTGACGTTCTGAAGCTTGCAGAGCTACAAAGGCTGTGCCCAGAGCCGAGCAGGCAGAGCTTCAGCTGCCCTGCATTTCTGTAACTTCACTGACCTGCACTGCTCTGGCTTATAGAATCTCCACGGGCTGGAGGTAAGTGCTGGTGGTGGGAACATGGATGAAAGGCCCTTCCAACGATGAAAGGCTGTGCTGCTCTGGAAGTGATTGAAGTTCAGCTGGGAAAAAAGGGGCACTCCTTTTGCAGCATCAGGCACTGGGGGAGAGTCATTGTGCAGCTGCACTTCTGCAGCCAGGCTGCAGCTTGCCACCACGTTTGTGTAAGAAATGAAATGCTTCCCATCTCAGCAAGCTGCTGAGTTGTACAGGCCACACACACACACCCCTAAGTGAGCTGCACAAGCACACAGACGACTCCACCTGCAGCTTTCTTTGCTTTGAGGGCATTCCTCGTTTGTTCAGTCTGGCCTGGCCTTGCGTCCTCTGTCACGTTGCTGGTAACAAAGAGAGTGGATTTCTACAAGTTGCAAGGGCAGTAAAGCAAATCTCTTCTGGTTTATGCTCCCCCACGTAGGCCTTTTCTTCCTGAACAGTGCTGTGCAGGATGTTCATCACCCTAAATGCACTGTTAGAGCAGGCAGTCTCTGCAGGTGCTCCACAGCCATGACAGTAGTGTTGGTTCTTGCACTGGCACAGAGAGCTGCTGTGCCTGGCACTGCTATGTGTGTTCAAGTGGCAATCCCTGTCCTACTGCAGGGTGCCTTTTTCCCCACCTACTGAAGCAGGAACTGCTTTCTCTACAGCTGTTGCACATCTGTATTGAAGGCTGGGGGAACTGGCAGTGGTCAGAGCCTTTCAGCATGGATGGATCTGCTTGCTTCACCCAGCGCTGGCACAGAGAGCTGCTGTGCCTGGCACTGCTATGACTGTTCAAATGGCAATCCCTGTCCTGCTGCAGGGCACCTTTTTCTCCACCTACTGAAGCAGGAATTACTTTCTCTGCAGCTGCTGCACATCTGTATGGAAGGCTGGGAAAACATGGTGGTCAGAGCCCTTCAGCGTGGACGATTCTGCTTGCTTTACCCAGTGCTGGCACAGAGAGCTGCTGTGCCTGGCACTGCTGTGAGTGTTGAAATGGCAATTCCTGTCCTGCTGCAGGGCACCTTTTTCCCCACTTACTGAAGTAGGAATTGCTTTCTCTGCAGCTGTTGCACATCTGTATTGAAGGCTGGGGGAACTGGCAGTGGTCAGAGCCTTTCAGCATGGACAATACTTTTGCTTGCATCACCCAGTGCTGGCACAGAGAGCTGCTGTGCCTGGCACTGCTGTGGGTGTTCAAATGGCAATCCCTGTCCTGCTGCAGGGCACCTTTTTCCCCACTTACTGAAGTAGGAATTGCTTTCTCTGCAGCTGCTGCACATCTGTATTGAAGGCTGGGGGAACTGGCGGTGGTCGGAGCCCTTCAGCGTGGACACCACAGGCACCTTCCTCCGCACCATCCAGTACAAGGGTCGCACAGCATCGCTGATCATCAAGGTGCAGCAGCTCACTGGAGTGCAGAAGCAAGTAAGCATTAGCTCCAGTCTGCCAGAAACAGCACAGCTGCTTCAAACTGTTCATAGGCCAGCAGGAGCAGGGAGCTTATCCTGCCCCTGTGCTCAGCACCGGTCAGGACACACCTTGAGTGTTGTCCCCAGTGCTGGGCCCCTCAATTCAAGAGAGATGTTGAGGTGCAGGAAGGTGCCCAGAGAAGGACACCAAGGCTGGGGAGGGGCCTGCAGCACAGCCCCAAGAGGAGAGGCTGAGGGAGCTGGGGGTGTGCAGCCTGCAGAAGAGGAGGCTCAGGGCAGAGCTCATTGCTCTCTGCAGCTGTCTGGAGGGAGGTTGTGGCCAGGTGGGGTTGGGCTCTGCTGCCAGGCACCCAGGGACAGAAGGAGGGGACAGAGGCTGAAGCTGTGTCAGGGCAGGTTGAGGCTGGATGTGAGGAGGAAGTTCCTGGCAGAGAGAGTGATTGGCATTGGAATGGGCTGCCCAGGGAGGTGGTGGAGTCCCCAACCCTGGAGATGTTTGAAAGTATGCTGGATGAGGCACTCAATGCCATGGGTTAGTTAATTAGAAGGGTTAGGTGCTAGGCTGAACTCGGTGATCTCTTCCAAGCTGGTTAATTCTGTGATTCTGTTATCTCTTCTAGTCACAAATCAGTCACCTCATTGTTTATTCTCTGCTACTGCTGTCTGCATACAACCCCAAGCAGGACAAGTAGAGCAGACAGTCTCCTAGGGGCATTCTCAGGGGTTTTTACAACTCTTTAATTCTCCTTGGTGTATCTCTTAGCATTTAACAGCTCAGTTACTGCCCCATATTCTGTGTGTTGCATTTGGAGGTTGGTGATAAGTTCTAACAGTGCTAAATTACCCAATCCCTTGCAGTTTTTAAGCTCTCAAGAAACAGAATCCACAAGCTTTCAAGAAACTGTTTGTATCTTATTCTGTGTTGAAATTTGTACTGTTAAAAAGAGAAAGAAGTCAGGAGCAGCTCAGCTTCTGCACCTGGGCAGCTGTGCAGTAACTTTGCTCTTCAGTACAACAATATGGGACAGAATTGTGAGCTTTAGAACAGCACAGGTACTGGAATGTCCGGGTCAGTCAGCAGAAACAGTCCTCCTGAAAGCTGGCTCAGATAGGGCTCAGCATCCACAGACCAGTGCAGTCCTCTTAAAGCCCAGTGTCAGCCCTAGGCAGTGCTGCTGAGTTCAATGGATCTGCTCCATCTTTCTTCCAAGCCCAGCTGCTACCTTAGCAGTATCTCAGGTGTGTTAGTGTCCAGCTTCCTGTGAAGCTGCACATCCTCTGGCCAATAAAATCAGTGCTGCACCATTCACTGCCTTCAGCAGGGCTTGGCAAAACCTGAAATAGAGAGATTGTTCTTCTAGAGGTTTTTGCTGTGTAAATTCAGTTTTGCCCTTTCCTTTCCTAGTGGTGTGTTCGAGCTGTGCTGTTTTGTGTCTTCTAGATCCTAATCTGTGGAAGACAGACAGTCTGCAGTTACCTTTCTGAAAGCATTGAACTGAAGGTGGTCCAGCATTACATCAGTCAGGATGGGCAGGCCGTTGTGAAGGAGCACATCAACTGCCTTGCAGCCAAGCAGAAGCTGCCTTCCTATGTCCTGGAGAACAATGAGCTCACAGAGCTGAGTGTGAAAGCCACAGGGGATGAGGACTGGTCCCAGGATGTGTGTCTGAGCTCCAAGCAGCCAGAGCACAGCTCTGTCATTCAGGTAGGACTAGAAAAGGGTGTGTGGAATGGAGCAGGGAAAGTGGCTGAGACAGCTGAGGGCTGGTGTGGGCTTGTCTTGGCTCTGCTGAAGTGCTGGACCATGGTTGTGCTGCAGTCTTGACAGTGCCATGGTGCTGCTCTCTGCCTGCAGGTGCCCTCTTCCAGGAGCTCAATCACATATGTGTGGTGCACAGTTGTGACTCTGGAGCCCAGCTCCCGTGTGCAGCAGAGACTGGTAAGTGCAGCTCATGCCTCTGGGATGTCCCTCACACACAGCACAGGGCACTACTGCAGGTGGGCTCTCAGCAGAGCACAGCAGAGGGGCACAATCCCCTCCCTGGCCCTGCTGCCCACACTACTCCTGCTGCAGCCCAGCCTCTGCTTGCCTTTCTGCCCTGCAAGTGCACACTGCTGCCTCAGCTTCAGCTTCTCCTCCTCCAGCACCCCCAAGTCCCTCTCCTCAGGCTGCTCTCCAGCCACTCCCTGCCCAGCCTGCATTGGTGCTTGCCATTGCCTCCACCCAGCTGCAGGACCTTGCCCTTGGCCTTGTTGAACCTCCTGAGCTTGGCTTGTGCCCACCTTTGCAGCCTGCCCAGGTCCCTCTGGATGCCATCCCTGCCCTCCAGCCTGGCTGCTGCACCACACAGCTTGGGGTGCTCAGCAAACTTGCTGAGGCTGCACTCAGTGCCTCTGCCCATGGCACCCACAAAGATGTTGAACAAGACTGGGCCCAGGACTGATTCCTGAGGAACTCTGCTTGTCCCTGGCCTGCACTGGGCCATGGAGCCATTGGCAGCCACTCTTTGGGTGTGGCCATCAAGGCAGTTCTGTATCCATCTGGTGCTCCACTACAGATATTTACTAATAGGTTGTTTCAACAGTTGTAATGCTAGACCAAAATCAGCCTTAAATTGGTATCTCCTTTTCCTTCTGTAGATTCTCTTCAGCCCTCTTTTCATTGTAAGGAGCCATCTCCCAGACCCAATCATCATCCATTTGGAGAAAAGAAGCCTGGGGCTGACTGAGACACAGGTGATTCCAGGGAGAGGACAGGAGAAGGCCCTGCAAAACATAGAGCCTGATCTAACTCACCACCTGACATTTCAAGCCAGGTAAAATTCTTGCTTCTCTCAGGAACTGTTCATCTGTGCTGAAAAGCAGGAAGGAGACATTTACACTCTCACTTCTGGTGCAGCTTCTGCCATGTGCAGAGGAGGTACAGCAGAGCAGGCAGGTGTGGCTGAAAGCATATAGTCAGAAATGGCACAGTTGGTATGACTATCCTGAGCATGCTGCCTTTGGTTTGCTTTAGAAAGTCAATGGCACAAAGCCTGGAAAAATCAACTCCTAAATCATCTTGAAATGGTTTCTGAGAGCAGTGGCAAGTTTTGGGGATCTCAGGCACCAAGGTTATTGCAGTGGCACAAGAAATTAGTGCATGTCAGTTAACCTTCAAGAACTTGGTAGACATCATCATTTGATCCAGGGTCACCTTGGTCATAGAATCCCAGAATGGCTCAGGTTGGAAGAGACCTCAGAGATCATCTACTCCAATGTCCCCACCATGCCCAGGGACACCTCTCAGCTAGACTCAGCTGCTCAAGGACTCATCCAGCCTGGCCTGCAGCACCCCCACCAAGGAGGCAGCCACAGCCTCCCTGGGCAGCCTGTGCCAGACTCTCACCACCCTCACACCCAACAACTTCTTCCTCAGCTCCACTCTAAGCCTGCTCTGCCTCAGCTCCAAACCATTCCCCCTTGGCCTGTCTCAGACCCCCTCAGGAACAGTCTCTCTGCAGCCTTCCTGCAGGATCCCTTCAGGCACTGGCAGCAGCTCTGAGGTCCCCCCAGAATCTTTTCCAGGCTGCATGCCCTCAGCTCCCTCAGCCTGTCCTTATAGCAGAGTAGCTTGGAGAGCTTCATCAGAGAGGAGTGGTGCTAATGCCTGATCTTGTGTGACTGGATGTGTTCTCCATGGCAGGGAGGAAGATGATCCCTCAGAATGTGCAGTGCCTATCTCCACCTCGTTGATCAAGCAGATAGCAACTAAATCCCATCAGGATGGGAACGTCAGCCAGATACTGTCTGACTTCTATGGCACCACCAATCCTCCCCAGCCTGCATGGCCTTACAACAGGAAGGATTCAGACAGGTAATGCTTTGCTAAACCTTCATCCTGGTCATCTCACTGTCTTTTTCAAATCAACCGAGATCATGTGCAGGTGATCAACAGTGAGTATGCTTTTGGTAATTACATGGGTGCAGCAGGTGAGCTGCAGAAGGTGAGAAAGATTGAGGTCAGCCTAGGGGCTGCCCATGAGAAGATTGCATCAGCTTGGATTTAAAAACTTAGCTGCTTTGTGAATGCAGCTTCTCTGCTGCAGCCTCTGAGGCTGCTGTGTTCAGAAGCTGCTTTTTAGGGGGACAGAAACAGAGGTTTGCTGGAGGAGATGTGGTTTTATGACTGCAAAAGTCACAGGTTTGGCTCTGAGGGACAGTGGGAATTCTATGAAGAAATTTCTTTAAGTGACCCAGTTTAGATTGAACTTCTGCAGGTAAAAATGTGCCTGTGTGACACAGATGAAGCTGGGCCTGCCTCACAGCATCTCCTTGGCTTCCCGAATGCCCAAGCAAGAGGAGGTTGTTTCTCTGTTTCCAAAGCAGAAAAAAAAATAAGACTTCTGACTTGAAGCCTTGAATTCAGCATTTCTTTGACTTCCTCTTTCTGCATGTTTGGTTTTGAACAGCAGTGAGCAACTGTCCCAGTGGGACAGCCCAATGCAGGTGAAGCTGTCGGTGTGGAAACCTTGTGTCAGAACTCTGCTGGTAGAACTCCTGCCCTGGGCTCTGCTTATCAATCAGTCCAGGTGGGACCTCTGGCTGTTTGAGGGAGAGAAGATCCTTCTTCAAGTACCCACTGGAAAAGTAATGATACCTCCCAACTTTGAGGTAAGGTGGCCTCTCTGCTTTACCAGGCACAGTTCTGCTAAGTTGTTGTGGCTGTGAAGAAGGTTGGTCCTGGTGACTGCCACCTTCGGCCCCTGCAGCTGTGTGCTGAGGAGCAGGACCAGCGACCTACCTCTGCCCTTCTGAGGAGCCAGGGAGCAGGGGGCCTGGCAGAGTGACAGCAGAGTTGGAAGAACAGCTCCTCTGAAAGGTGCATGGCCAAAAATTGTCCATAAGAGCCCGCAGGGAGCCCACCTGCACACGCCCAGCAGCCTGCTCTGAATCAGCAGTGCAGCAGCCCAAGAGAGCTGCTGTAAAGGTTAGGTGCAACCTCCTGTAGTAGCCTTCCAGTATCTGAAAGGGGCCTACAGGAAGGCTGGGGAGGGACTCTTGACAGGGTCTGGTAATGACAGGACAAGGAGGAATGGGTTTGAACTGGCAGAGGGGAGATGTTAGGAAGAAGTTGTTGACAGTGAGGGTGGTGAGACACTGGCACAGGTTGCCCAGGGAGGTTGTGGAGCACACACAGTGATCAAAGATCACATTGGGTGCTTCTGTGCTCCACAACCTTCCTGGAGGTGTTCAGCACCAGGTTGCATTGAGCGACCTGTTGTAGTGGGAGGTGTCCCTGCCTATGGCACTGGCTGAGCTTTGAGAACCCTTCCAACCTAAGCCATTCTATGATTCTCTGGAGGCACTGAGATCACCTTCATGCTGGAAACTACACTTGGCTGTAGCAGAGGCCTGTGCCACTATCCAGAAGTCCTAACTGATCATTTTTCACTTGCAGGAAGCTTTCCAGGTGGGAATATACTGGGCAAACACCAACACCGTGCACAAATCAGTGGCAATTAAGCTGGTTCATAATGTGACCTCCCCCAAGTGGAAGGATGCTGATAATGGGGAAGTAGTAACCTTGGATGAAGAAGGCTTTATTGAAGCTGAAATAAAACTTGGTGCTTTTCCAGGTCATCAAAAGGTTGGAAGAAAAATATCATGGTTTCTAACTTTAGCTTTTAGGGGGAAAAAAAAAGGCATACAGCAGAGGAGAACAATCAAGTGTGAGGGTGGGTGTTGAGAAGATGGAGCCAGCTGCATTCCACTGGTGCCCAGTGATAGGATGTGAGGGGCAGCAGACACAGACTGTAACACAGGAGGTTCCACCTCAACACGAGGAAAAGCTTCTTTGCTGTAAGGAGGCTGGGGGTCTGGAACAGGCTGTGAGATGATTCCTTCTCTGGAGACTTTCCAAACCCCCCTGGGTGCATTCCTGAGTGACCTGCCCGAGGTGATCCTGCTCTGGCAGGGGGTTGGACCAGATGAGCCTTGGAGGTCTCTTCCAATCCCATCACTCTCTGATTGTCTATGCAGCATCAAAGCTTCTCCCTAGTTAGGTTAATGCTTGTAAAAACATGATGGAAGTATAAACAATGCATGAAGCAGAATTTACAGGAATCACTAATGGCACCTTGGAATGGTATCTCCAAAAATATTCTGCCCAGCTCACCCTGATAAGCCCACATCTGCCAGAGAAAGAACCCATGGGCTCTCAGCCTGCTTTAGACGCATCTGAAGTATCTGAAGTGGCTCCAGTTCCAAGGAGCAGGAATGTAGGCAGGTTTTCCAGGCTGGAGAGAAAGTGACTCTTGTGTCACTGCATTGCAGCCCCTTCTGCAGGGGCCTCTGAGCTCATCAGCCTTTGTTTGCCTTCTTGCAGCTGTGTCAGTTCTGCATCTCTTCCATGGTTCGACACGGCATCCAGATTCTGCAGATAGAAGACAAGACAGCCATCATCAACGACACTCCCTACCACATCTACTACAGACCACAGCTCTGTGTCTCCAGACCCTACTCAGGAGAAGAGGTAAAGCACAGTGGGTGCTGGCTTGGTTTGTCAGCTGCAGTGCCAGAGCTGTGTGGCTGTGGCACCCTGGGGCATGGAGTAGCGGCTGTGGTGCTGTTAGGTTGATGGTTGGACTCAACAATCTCAGAGACATTTTCCAACCCAAACAATTCCATGATTCTGTGAATGGTCTCAACTGCATATAACAGAGAAATCTTTAGATGTAATAAGGATAAGGTACTTCAGGTGATTTTGGTTTCAAATACAGGATCCTGGGTGAATTGGGCTGCAGTAATTAGCTGCGATCAGCAGTCTGTGTGAAGCAGGAGGTTCTTGCACACTGCAGCATGAGCTCTGCCTGTTCTCCACCTGCCCTGTCAGGCAGGCAGAGCAGGGCATGGTGGCTGCTGAAATTGTGCAGCAGGGAGATGTTGGGCAGGCAGGCTGAAAGCATTTTGTTAGCCCCTGGGGCAGAGCCCAGCTGGCTGAACTCAGGGATGTGCACAGCATTTGTGTATTGCAGTGAACTGCATCCAGTTGTGCCTATCAGATTTCTGCTGAGCACACACAGCCTGCCCGAGGAGTAGCTTACAGGAACCAAGGCTGCTGTGCACGGGCAATAGGTTTTAACCAGCCTTTCACAGGTATTTATTGAAGGCTGCATTTAGAGTAAAATACGTGGAAATAATTCTCTAGGGTCAAAGTTGCTAGAGGGGTTGGCAGATGAACACATTCTTTAAGTTCTCTGTTTCTGTTTTCCTTCTGCATTTGTGTTCTTCGTGGCAGTATCTGCATTTGTGCATCACACATTTTCTGGCAGTCTTGCTGGATGGGGAGCTGGAAGAATGTGGAGGCTGAAATCAATTCTTAGTTTTGTATCTATATGTGGGTTTTCTCCTCCCAGCTGCTAGACTGATGTAACTGCTGCTGTTGAGTAGAGTTATGTTGTGCAACTGAGAATGGGTGTGTAGATAACCGTGCTCAGTTAATTGCATAATTAGACCTGAAGGCAGCATTTGGCCAAATAGCTTTGAAAGCAAAGGACCTGTAGTTGTTGTGCTCATTGGCTGCTCGAGACTGCTCTGTGCAAGGTCAGTGTGAATGAATGTCCTGCCAGGAGTCACTACGTCACGCTGCTGCCATCTCTTCTCTTTCCAGGACTTCCACTCACCAGACAGTGCAGTGTTCAGCATCAGTCCAGCTGGGCCAGGAGCTAGTGAGGCCCTGAGCACTGTGCCCTGCTGGGACCTGCTGTCAGACCCCAGCCCCTGCCCCTCAGAGCTGCCACACAGCGAGAAGCGCATCCTGCTAAGCCTGGCTCCGGGCGGCTGCGCCGGCAGCCCGCAGCTCTGGAGCCTCCCAGCTGCCATCAGACAGGAGTTTGCCAGGCAGAGCGTGGCTGTGCCCACAGGCTTTTGTGCTGAGAGTGGATTCTGCACCAGGTATGTAGTCATCAGTAGTCAACTTGGCTTGTTGCTGTGAAGCCTCAGCTGGTAAGAAACCCTGAGAGGTGAATACGGCAGTCAGAGGACCACTTGCCCCCAAGCTGCAAAGGGACTCCCAAGTACCTTAGTGTTTGATGGCTGTGATGCTTTATTCTGAGTGGATTCACAGTGTGATCAGGTACAGGTTGTACAGTTTGTATCATGCATGGGCTGCTGTGGCTTTTCTCTGCATACAAAGTTAGAGCATGAGAAGTTTCTGTTCAAGATTCACGTCATTTTCAGTTCATGGGCACCAGTGTAAGAGTTCAAAGACAATGCAGCAACTTAGAGTAAGCTGCTGCAGGCAGTGAGCATGCAGTGAGCATCTCCAGCCGGGCTGTGCCCAGGATGTGCAGTGACAGGACATGGGGCACTGGGGGCAAGCTGGAGCAGAGGAGGTGCCAAGGGAACAGGAGGGGAAACTTTGTCCCTGTGAGGGTGTTGGAGCCCTGGAGCAGGCTGCCCGGAGAGGCTGTGGAGTCTCCTTCTCTGGAGCCTTTCCAAGCCCACCTGGATGTGTTCCTGAGTGCTCCTGCTACTGGCAGAGGACTTGGACTGGATGAGCTTTTGAAGTCCCTTTGAGCCCCTAAAATTCTGTGATCCTGTGAAAAGACAAAAAGGGGTGAAACTCTTTTGAGACTCCAATAAGGACTGATTTTCAGGCTTTAAAATGTGAAGTATGCAAAGGTACCTTCATGTACAAACACAGCCAGCCAGAGTCCTGTCAGGTGCCCAGCTTCAGTTTTCAGATCTGATCTCTGAATCTGCCCATCCTTGTACTGGTGTGAATGAAACACATTCTGCTGGAACTGGAGAGCTGCTTCAGTCAGTGGTATCAGCTGTGTGCTCCTTCTGTCACCCCAACTGCTTGATACCATCCAAACCCTCACACAGCTCCTCTGCAGAGCCCCAGAGGTGGCCCTGTGAATACCAAAGCCTCTCACACAGACTTCAGATTACTCCATTTTTATTGTGAAGAGCTAGGGAAGGATTCCTCAGAATTGTGCCACAGGCAGAGAGGAGCTCATGTTCCTCATCACATTTTCAGGCGGCTCGAGTTGTTAAAGTCCCTGTGAGGCGAAGGCTTTTAGCCACTAAATTTGCACAAAGACAGGAAGAACTTCTCTTCCTGTATGAAGAAGTTTTGTGGAGCTAATGAGTGGAAGCCAATTGATGGCTTTTTTGTTGGAGATGTCTCTAGTGCTGCTCCCCTCCAGTGCCATTTGAAGGGCTGCTAGCAGCCAGCACCGGTGCAGGGGAGCAGTCGCTTACAGATTTATGCGTTTGTTAAAAGTACCTTTGATGTGTGTCAGGGAACTGTGCCTGCAAATTCTTCTGGAAAAAAAAATGTAAAAGGTTTATGCTGACAATTTGGGCCTGCAATCTCAGGTTTTTAATTTAACATAAAGCTCTGCTGGCTGGGGCTCTCCTCGCAAGCACACGTGCTCAGTCTCTGCAAAGAGATTTCTTCTCCGGTGTTGGCTGTCATGCTCTTGCCATGTGTTCTTCTCTTTGAATGGAATTCTCCACCCAAATGTACACAAATACCTGTGCACTTGGAACTGAGTCAGAAAGATCCTCACAGATGCCAGTCTTGAATGCTTTTAATTGTGTGCAGTAATGAAAGATAAAGGTTTCATCCCAAACCATGCGCACTCAGATGTGTCTGCTTCTGTTTCAGAGCTATAGCACTGACTTACCAGGAGCACCTCGGGGTGACCTACCTCACACTCACAGAAGATCCCAGTCCTCGTATCATTATCCACAATAGGTGCTCTGTTTCCTTGCTCTTGAAGGAGAACTTCAAAGGTAGGCAGTGTGGTGAGAAGCAGTGCCACTGTTGTGCCATCCATTGTTTGGCTGTGTCTCTGTTTGGGATGTGTTTTGGTTACAACATGAGCATAGTGCCCTCATAAAGGACCTCAAAGTGACAGACTCTGGAAGATTCTGAAGACTGGAAGCTGTTGGAGCCAATTGTGAGGCCACGAGTGTGAGCTTGAATGGGTTTAGGCTTCTGGGTCTCCCTGGTTGCAGCTGTCTGAATTGATTGTGGGGGAATTATAAAATATGTAGTTATTTTTATTGCCAAAAGCCCTGCCCACAAACTGTGTACAAAGCAGTTAAATTTAGGTTCTAATTCGGTTAGGAAAAATCTTCACAAAGATGTTTACAGGCAATTTGGTAATTTAGGAAAATCAGAATATTGGAAAAGTTTAGCCACAAAAAGGCTTTGCCTCACTTCTGTGCAGAGAGCAGAGTGTGGGTGGCACTGCCCACCACAGCCTGAGGCACTTGGTGCCTTCTCCTGGGAAACTTCAGGCACTTCAGTTTCCAGGTCATTCAAGCCCAAACATCAGGGCTAAGGTGGTCTGGAGCAGGAGGCAGAGCAGAACACATTAGCCAAGCTGAGCAGAATGTAGAGCAGAGCAGCACAGAGTGAGGCAGAGCAGGGAGGCAGAGGCAGCACAGAGCAGCACAGACTGAGGCAGAGCAGTGAGGCAGAGCAATGAGGCAGAGGCAGCACAACTGCTTGTGCCTCACCTTCATTTCTATTCTGTGCCCAAGTGCAAAGGCTCCTTTGGCCACAGAGGTTCACCAAGCAGAATGGCATTTGCCAAGCTGACCACATTAGGTGAGCCCAGAGCTTGCTCACCTTTATTAGGGCAAGACCAAATATGGGACAAATACCTAAACACCCGTGGGTACCTGTTGATCACTTTGGGAGGAGGCATAATGGCCCAAGCCTTTGTTTTCCTCCCACCCTTGCTTCCCCCATCAGCAGCAGGCTGGGGCAAGCCAGGACATCTCCTAGGCCTATTAGCCTGCCAGGAGACTGTCAAAAGGGGCTTGGGTGTAGGAAAGCAGTAGGCAGTGGGGTTTTACTGACCTGAATTTAGCCCCAGGAAGGGTTTGCCTTTCCTCACAATTGCAAACCTAGCACAAAGCATATTGTCAGAACTCCAGCTGCAGGTCTGTTCCTGCAATGAGTTGCACCAGGGGAGGGTCAGGTTGGAGGCTGGGAACAATTTCTTTGCTGCAGGAGCAGTCAGGGATGGGGACAGGCTGCGTGGGGACATGGTGGAGTCACCATCCCTGGAGGTGTTCCAGAAACCTGGGGACATGGCCCTTGGGGACAAGGTTTAATCGTGGGGTTGGGTTGGACTGGATGATCTTGGAGGTCTTTTCCAGGTGAAATAATTCTCTGATTCTGTGATTCTTTATGTAAACTTTAATAAATAGAAAGGAAAAGAAAACAACCCTGAGCGTACAAAGCTTGGAGCAATGGCAAAGTCCTGGGTTTATATAGTGATAACATTCCAGACAGGAGCCTCCTGGTTTGTGTAGGCACAGGTGAGTGTGGATTTGATCTGGGATTTAGAGAGCCCTAATGTTGCCTACTTTATGCCATTTCAGATACACCAAAATTTGAGGTTTATTGTAGAGAGATTCCAGCTGAATGTTCTGTTCATCACGAGCTTTACCATCAAGTCTGCAGCTACCCAGACTGCAAAACAAGAGATCTCCTGCCCAGCATTCTTCTCAAAGTGCTCTCATCAGACCAGCTGGACAACGAGTGGAGTGATTTTGTGGACATCAACAACCAAGGAACACAGGTAAATCCATAGCAACCAGGGATCAGTACAGAACCACAGAATGAGTCAGGGTTGGAAGGGAGCACAAGGATCAGCCAGTCCCAACCCCCCTGCCATGCCCAGGGACACCCTACCCTAGAGCAGGCTGCCCACAGCCTCTGCCAGCCTGGCCCCAAACACCTCCAGGGATCTGGCCCCAAACACCTCCCTGCAGGGGCAACGCATTCCAGCCTCTCACCACTCTCATGCTCAGCAACTTCCTCCTCACCTCCAGCCTCAATCTCCCCACCTCCAGCTTTGCTCCATTCCCCCCACTCCTGGAACTCCCTGACACCCTCAAAAGTCCCTCCCCAGCTTTTTTTGTAGCCTCTTTCAGATCCTGGAAGGCCACCAGAAGGTCCCCTGGGAGCCTCCTCTTCTGCAGCCTGCACAGCCCCAACTCTTTCAGGCTGTGCTCACAGCAGAGCTGCTGCAGCCCTCTGAGCATCCTCGGGGCCCTTCTCTGCACACCTCCAGCATCTCCACATCCCTCTTGTCCCAGGGGCTCCAGCACTGGATGCACTACTCCAGGTGGGCTCTCAGCAGAGCACAGCAGAGGGGCACAATCACCTCCCTGGCCCTGCTGCCCACACTGCTCCTGCTGCAGCCCAGCCTCTGCTTGCCTTTCTGCCCTGCAAGTGCACACTGCTGCCTCAGCTTCAGCTTCTCCTCCACCACCACCCCCAAGTCCCTCTCCTCAGGCTGCTCTCCAGCCACTCCCTGCCCAGCCTGCATTGGTGCTTGGCATTGCCTCCACCCAGCTGCAGGACCTTGTCCTTGGCCTTGTTGAACCTCCTAAGCTTGGCTTGTGGTTAGTAGGTAGAGGGAGGTTCTCCTGCCCCTCTGTTCTGCACTGCTGAGGCCTTATCCAGAGTATTGTGTCCAGTTCTGGGCCCCCTAGCTCAAGAAGGACAGGGAGCTGCTGGAGTCCAACACAGAACCACTAAAATTATTAAGGAAGTTGATCATCTTCCTTATGAGGAGAGCCTGAAGGAGCTGGGGCTTGGGGCTTGGAGAGGAGAAGACTGAGAGGTGACTTCATTTATGGTTATAAATATATGCAGGGTGAGTGGCAGGTGGCTGGAGCCAGCCTCTTCTTAGTGATGCCCAGTGACAGCACAAGGGTCAGTGGGTGGAAGCTGAGACACAGGAAGATCCATGTGAACCTGAGGAGGAATTTTCTCCCTGTGAGGGTTACAAAGCACTGGCACAGGCTGCCCAGGGAGGTTGTGGAGCCTCCCTCTCTGCAGCTATTCAAGAACCGTCTGGGTGCGTTCCAGTGTGATCTGCTCTGAGTGATGCTGCTCTGGCAGGGGGGCTGAGCCAGCTGAGCTTTGGAGGTCCCTGCCAGCCTCTGACATTCTATGATTTCCTGGCTGCAGCAGAAGTGGTTGTCTTTCTGGCCTGCACAGTCTGCCCTTGCCCTGCATCAAGCATCTCTTTTCTGTTGCTTTTAGGAGAGGTTTTTTAAGTCTTGGGAGGTCTCCTTCCCAAAGCCCTTGCTGTGGACGCTTTAGCGTGCAGGTTACCTTCTGCTCTGGCTGCTCTCAAACCCAGCTAGCTCAGAAATGCAGGCTTTCACTTCCCTTTAACCACCTTTCATGTTCCCTGGCAAAATCAGTCCTGCAAACCTCTGGCTGCTGTAGGCACAGGAGGATCCTTCTGCTTGATGCTGTGATGATCACGGGACTTCTACCTTCCTGGTCTGTAGGAGCAGCACTGTCATCCTTCCTCAGGGTCTTCACAGGAGCTGTGCATGCCTTTCTAAACCAAAACAACCCCCCCACACACTCCTTTCCTTGCCTTCTGTTATTTTTCTCTGGTTTGAGGTAAATGAAAACTTCCTTGAGCGGAGTCCCCTTTTGATGGGAGTTTTTGAAGTCACTGCTTTACATGGGATCAACATAAACTGCTGGCTTCTTTGAAAGAAATCCTGCTTTCAGATGTTTTCCCTGGGGACCAATCACAGAATGCTCTTGATTATTGAGTGCTATGTTCTACAGCAAGCAGTTGAGTTCCAGGCAGGCAGGGCAAGGTTTCGAGTTTCAGCCATTAATGCTGTGCCAGCCCAAGGGTTCTTTGTAACTGTCTGGCTCCTAGGGGGAATTAGATGCTAAAACAACATTTGGGGGCCGTTGAAGAACCCTCTAAATAAAAAGTGTAGCCTCCTGTTACTGAACTTGAGGTGCAGAGACCTTCCCCAGGAAATCTCAGTCAGTCTTTACCTTAGAAAACCATTAGTGCATAAGAAGAGTGCTTCAGATTGGGAAACCACTCACAGGGTCTTACAGAATTCATTGCTTCCCATTCTGTCTGAAATAAGATTGTATTAATCTACTAAAATTGAGGCATTCCTCATCAGAATGGTCTTGAATTGGAATGAAGGTGTCCAATCTTGGAGACCAGCAAGGCTTTTTAAAAGCAGTGTCTTGGAAACCCACTCCAGGTCCTTTTTACACCCTTTTGATTCCATCGTGCAGGGCTGCAAATCTTTTTGGGATTTTTTTTTTTTTGCAAAGCATCCAAACTGACAGGTGGAAATTGGAAATTCTCCTATGTGTAATTCTCAGGAGAGCAAGATGTAATTTGAGGAATGAGATTTAATTACCTGCACAGAGTTGTTAGAAGTGGTGTGGTGAGAATCAGTTTAGGTGCTGATCCTCCCAACTCACTGACTTGGTAGCAGCATTGAAGAGTCTTCAGAACAAACTGTGTGTTGTAGCTGTGCCAGCTTAGTGCTCATCCTGAAGTTTGCATTCCTCTAAACGGTTGTGTTGCCAGCAGCCCTGCAAAGGAGGAGGGAGGCAGCTTCTTCTAGCAGGGACTGCCAGCAAAGCTGGGCAAACCTACACCTTTTCTCTCCTGGAAAACACACAATTCAGCTCAAGTACAAAACCTCTTTCCTTCAGGTAGAGCATTTATTTCTGTGACAGCTTATTTGGAATGAAAGTTTGCACATCTCTAAGCAAGACACAAACTTGTCCAGTTCCCCTTTGCTTGCCTGTTTGCATGGGGCTCTTCAGCCTGGAGAAGAGAAGGCTGCCAGGAGACCTTATGGTTAACAGTTGGGTTCAGACCACCACTAGGGTCATAAATGAAAGGAGTGAAGCTCTCTTTTTTATTCCCACTGATAGTTTTTTCCCATGTTGCAGCTGCATCACAAGTGGCAGTGTTGGCTTGGATAGGAGGCCACCAAGATGCTGAGAGGGCTGCAGCAGCTCTGCTCTGAGGACAGGCTGAGAGAGTTGGGGCTCTGCAGCCTGGAGAAGAGAAGGCTGCCAGGAGACCTTGGAGTAGCCATCCAGGATCTGAAAGAGGATCCAGGAGGGCTGGGGAGGGACTACTGACAAAGGCCTGTTATGGCAGGAGGAGGAGGAATGGGTTTGAAGTGGCAGAGGGGAGATTGAAAGTGAATGTTAGGAGGAAGTTGTTTGCAGTGAGGGTGGTGAGACACTGGCACAGGTTGCCCAGGGAGGTTGTGGAGCACAGAAGCACTCAATGTGCACCAATGCAGGGGGGTTGCATTAGATGACCTTTGGAGGTCTCTTCCAACCCATTCTATGAGTATTCAAACAGTACTGAGTGCAAGGTACCAGCTAGAAGGCATTAGTAGGCTCAGTCATAGAATCAGCCAGGTTGGAAGAGAGCTCCAAGCTCATCCAGTCCAACCTCTCCCCCAGCCCTAGCCAATGGCACTCAGTGCCCATCCAGGCTGTGCTTGAACACCTCCAGGGGCAGTGACTCCACCACCCACCCTGGGCAGCCCATTCCAATGGCAAATCACTCTCTCTGTGAAGAACTTCCTCCTGCTGCTGCCTTTGAAAGCAGTGATTTCAGCAGTGTTCCCTCTCACTCTCTCCCTAGATTGTGTTCTTGACTGGCTTTGGCTATGTGTATGTGGACGTTGCCCAGCAGTGTGGAACCATAGTCATAACCTTGGCCCCTGAAGGAAGAGTGGGACCCATCGAGATCAACCTCAACAGGTACCTGAAGCACAGAACAGGTGCTCAGAAGTATTAGCAAGCAGTGCTGAGAGGTCAGTCAGCTGTCCAAGTGGTGCCCATCTTAGGAACTTTGGCTTGCTTGGTTGGTTTGGTATTGCTGTGTGCTCTTGAGCTTCTGTTCAGACCCTACACTCTGCTCTCTGTACTCCACTTCCAAAATGACAGTCTAGCACCAGGTCACTGCAGGGCAAACATTAGGTGTCTGATACAAAAGGCAGTCCTGAGTTGTTCAGTGAGGGAGAAAAACCCCAGACATTTTCCATCATGATTCATTTTGAGTGTGTTCATCAGTCCTGCAGTCTGTAATTGTGCAGGCTCCTGCTAAAATTGGTGAGGAGCTTGAGGTGCAGGGGCTGTAGAAGCAGTCTCACAGTCAGTAATTAGCTGCACTTGATTAAAACACTTCTCTTTCCAATACTCTGACACCTCCTTGACACACCACCAGCCGTCCTCAGCTCCATCCCAGTGCAGTTCTGACAGTGCCTTTCCCCAGAGAGCAGAGTGGCTCCCTCCTACAGCCAGAGCAGAATTAGCTGTGCTGGTTCTTGTTGGCAGCCTGCTGCCCGAGGGGCTGCTCAGCAGCAGTCCATGCCAGCCCACTCACTAGTTAGCCTTGGCAGTGGGCAGTGAGCACTGCAGCAGGTCAGTAGCTTTGGTGTGAAAGTGCTGTGGTGGCTGTGCTGGAGTGCCCTTGCTGCATGTGACAAGAAGTGAGCTCTCTGTAACGGCAGCCTCCAGAAAAGGCTGCACACAGATCATCAGAGACTTGTGCTTGTTGTCTGCTTTTAATAGCTGGCCCCGTGCAAATCCAGCAGGGAGTAGCTTGTCTGTGTCCTGTCCAAGCTGTGCTGCTGCTTGGTCAGGAGAAGGTGGCAGAGATGGGTGATACCTCTTTTCTTGGAAGACCTCCTGAGTGATGCTCACTGTGGTGGTGAAGGCTGCCAGGTTCAGATCAATGTAGAGAGCAGTTCTGAGGGCTTGGTGAGGTGAACCTACCTCCAGTGACAAAGCCTCTTCTTTGCCCTTGTCTAGAAGTCCCGAGCAGAGCCTGTCTCTGAAGGTGTTGGTCAGCCAGCTGAGCCTGGCTGCCTACGATGACCTCACCAACCCCAAGGTGTCCTGCGAGCTGCTGCGCCTCACAGCAGACAACATCTTCCTGCAGGTGGCCCCAGCCGCCAGCGGCCCCAGAGCCCTGCCACAGGACCTGCAGCCCCACGCCCTGGAAGGCCTCCCGCAGCTTCACACTCTGCAGGTGTACTGTGAAGACCTGCAGCTGGACAACCAGCTGTACAGCAAGGCCAACTTCCACTTTGCAGTCCTGCTGTGCCAGGGAGAGAAGAACGAGAGCTCGCCGTGGCCCAGGGCCAGCAACCTCATCGTGTGCGACAGGGACCTGGAGAGGTACAAGGAAAACTGCTTTATAAAGCTCTGCATTGCCTTCTCTGAGGAAAAGAACTTCGTGTTCCACGTGAACGAGCTCAGCTTTGAGCTGAAGCCAGCGAGGCTCTATGTGGAGGACACCTTTGTTTACTACATCAAGACCTTGTTTGACACCTACCTTCCAGAAAAGAGGAGCCCTTGGCAGTCGCCGAGAGCGCTGCCCCAGCAGGTGAGGGAGCATGCCAGGGCCTTGGTCAAGCCAGTGAGACTGAGGAGGTTGACCATCCAGCCTGTGCACCTCCTGGTCAGCATCCATGCCTCGCTGAAGCTCTACATAGCCTCAGACCACACTCCTCTCTCCTTCTCTGTCTTTGAGCGAGGACCCATCTTCACCACTGCCAGGCAGCTCATCCACGCCCTGGCCATGCACTACGCTGCTGGAGCACTCTTCAGAGCAGGTCAGTACCTTCCCTTAACCTGGGACCAAGATCCCCTGCTCAGCTGCCAGGCTGCAGCACCTAGAGGTCGTTGCTCTCCTCAGGCACTCTTTGCTAATTAGATTTTGAGGCAACTTCCAAGCAATTAAAATGTTTGAGCAAGCAGACCCCAGCAAAGGTTTGTAAAGCTGTGCTAGAGAGTGGCCAGCCAACTGAGGACATTGCAGACCCTGCACACAGCCTAAAAACATGCTCTGAATCATGGAGTCATGGAATCACAGAATCATGGAATCACAGAATGAGTCAGGGTTGGAAGGCAGCACAAGGATCAGCCAGTCCCAACCCCCCTGCCATGCCCAGGGACACCCTACCCTAGAGCAGGCTGCCCACAGCCTCTGCCAGCCTGGCCAAAAACACCTCCAGGGATCTGGCCCCAAACACCTCCCTGCAGGGGCAACCCATTCCAGCCTCTCACCACTCTCATGCTCAACAACTTCCTCCTCACCTCCAGCCTCAATCTCCCCACCTCCAGCTTTGCTCCATTTCCCCCACTCCTGGCACTCCCTCACACCCTCAAAAGTCCCTCCCCAGCTTTTTTTGTAGCCCCCTTCAGACCCTGAAAGGCCACCAGAAGGTCCCCTGGGAGCCTCCTCTTCTGCAGCCTGCACAGCCCCAACTCTTTCAGGCTGTGCTCACAGCAGAGCTGCTGCAGCCCTCTGAGCATCCTCGGGGCCCTTCTCTGCACACCTCCAGCATCTCCACATCCCTCTTGTCCCAGGGGCTCCAGCACTGGATGCACTACTCCAGGTGGGCTCTCAGCAGAGCACAGCAGAGGGGCACAATCCCCTCCCTGGCCCTGCTGCCCACACTGCTCCTGCTGCAGCCCAGCCTCTGCTTGCCTTTCTGCCCTGCAAGTGCACACTGCTGCCTCAGCTTCAGCTTCTCCTCCACCACCACCCCCAAGTCCCTCTCCTCAGGGCTGCTCTCCAGCCAGTTCCCTGCCCAGCCTGGATTTGTGTTTGGGATTGCTTTGTGTCAAAGGAGAGATGAGAGCCTGTGTGTGGTGAGTGATGACTGGGACTGGAGAGCCCTGCTCAGAGCTGCTGATTAGCATTGCTTGTCTCCAATTAGCAAAGCTTGCAGTGGAAATCTCCCATCCTTTTCTAATTAAGTGGGCTTCTATTTAAAGGTTAATAAAATTCTCTTTAAAAATATTACTGGTATCAGCCAGATCTAACCCTGTAGTTGCACATAAAGTGCAGTGGCTCTCTGCTAATACAGTCATAAATGTTTCACATTAGAGGTTATAATTGCTAGTGGCTATGCTTGGGAAGTGCTAACCTGAGGTGAGCCTGTGTTTCTGCCCTGTAAAACACTGCACAGAGCTTCTCAATTGAGGGATTTTCCTGATTTGGCCTTTTGCTGTTGCTGACTTACTCCCACACCTTCCTGCTTGGCCTGGGTGGTCCATGGGGGCAGTGAGGATCCATTAGTTTTGCTCTGAGCATGGGACAAGGAGGGTCACTCTTGCTGCAGAGTTGCAGGTTTCCTCCAGTGTGCACATTCCTGCCAGGGCTCCCTAAAGCTGCCAGCCTGGAGGCCATTCCTGGGGTACCAAGTGACCCTTCAGCTTCATGTCTGACTCACTTCACTCCTGCTGTCAATACAGTTTTGCTTCCTGCTGCCTGGTCAAGCAGGTGAGAGGAGTTAGAATCTGGCAGTGCCTGCTGGGGCTGTTGCAGAGCAGCCAGGCAGTGCAGTCACAGGGCACTGTCACATCAGGACAAAAGAGGCAAGAGAAAGCAAAAAGGGACTGCAGGGGATTAGTGCAGTGTTGTTGATGGGCAGCAGCAGCAGCAGCATCTCTTCCATCTGTCCCCTGATCCCCACCCCTCCAGACTTCATCACTTGACACAGTGGCAAGGATAAGCCATTGCAGCACAGCCAGGGAGTCCCAGTCCCAGCCACAGCCCACAGAGAAAGGCTGCCAGGGGCACTCCTTTGCAGGGCAGGCACCAGGAGCCCGCAGTGCCCACCCATGCTTTGCTTCTCACACTGCCTGCCACACTCAGGGTCTGTTGGCACAGCCTGTCCCACCCTCTGCCTTCTGTTCCCCATGGTCCCCACTTTGTGTGCTTGCAGATACTGGAGTTCTCAACCTGCCAGGGCTGAAATGTGGGAGACTTCCAACAAGTAGTAGGTTTTCTGAGGGGTTAGAGTGGTAGTGTGACATTTGTTCACTTCGTGTGAGTAACACTTTCTGTTCAGCTTTATGATTCAGCCTTCCCCAGGGGTGACTGGGAGGGGCTTAGAGAAAACAAGAAAAGCATCTGGATAGCAGGAGTCTGGGGTGGTGAGATGGGAAGGAGAGGGCAGGGCAGCTTCAGGGCCCTTGGTGGGGGAGCAGGAGGCCAAGTGTGTCCATCTTTCAGACTCCTGGCCCTATCATGCCTTGTGTTGCTCTGGCAGTGCCAGCTGAAGGTGCTGGTAGCAGAGTGTGGTGGTTCAGCAGTTCCCCCCCCACACACACACTTTGAAATAACCCAGGCTAGGACTCAGATGGAAGTGAATAAATGAAGCTTTGTATTTACAGCTCAGCACAATATACAAGCAGATACTGGCAATGTAGAACAGATATTTACAGATACATACAGTAAAGAGGTAATACAGAAACACCACAGCCAGAGATCACAAATCCCTAAGAGGGGTTTCCAACCACCCCTACCACCTTCCTCCCTCTCCAGTCTTACCTCACCATCTGCCTTATGCAGCAGATAGGCAAAGGTAGATGGGGCAGGGAGGGTTAGCAGCAGGAAGGAGGTTTGTGAAGTTATTCAGATCCAGCTATGAAAAGCAGGGATAAAAAGCCATGCAGCAGCCACAGCCCACAGCAGGCTGGCTTATCTATGCTTGGGTTGCAACTCTTAAGTTTTTTTTCTTTCTCAGTTAGCCTGAGTGCAGTAGCATCATCAGTGTTTGCCTTTCTCAGCCTGTAGTCTAATTTCTCATTCAAATCCTCCAGTTAGTCCAAACCAGCTCACAGGACTCAGAGGCCAGGCAGTCCTCATGTGACATTCATTGCCCTTTTTGAAGCACTCCCTCCAGGCTGCTGAAAAAAAGAAGTTCTGCAGCACCATTTCCCTAACAAACCTGCTGCCAGGCAGCCTGAGAAACACAAGACCTGCAAGCAGCCTCCCAGCTGCAGGCTGCTGTGCACTGAGCCATCCAGCAAGCTGCTGCCAGCCCTGCAGCTGCACAGAGAGCCCTGCTGGGATATGCCTAAGGAGTACTCCCCCTCTGAGTAACTTAGCACCTACAGGTCAGCACTGCCTATGCAGCTGCACCCAGCAGCAGGCATTTGTCTGCCTTGCACTGAGCTACCAAAGAATAGAATAGAACTGCTGGTCCACGATGCCAGCAATGGCTCCTGAGGGAAGGAGATGCTGCTTGTTAGGGGAGACTGACACCCCAGAGACACCCAAACCCTCCTGCTGCCCTGCAGCCTGCTCCACACTCCTCTGACACAGCTACTCGGCAAGGGAGCAGTTAGCTAAGCAGTGAATAGAAAGAGTAGGATAGGATAGGATAGGATAGGATAGGATAGGATAGGATAGGATAGGATAGGATAGGATAGGATAGGATAGGATAGGATAGGATAGGATAGAATAGAATAGAGTAGAGTAGAGTAGAGTAGAGTAGAGTAGAGTAGAGTAGAGTAGAGTAGAGTAGAGTAGAGTAGAGTAGAGTAGAGTAGAGTAGAGTAGAGTAG
>VWZI01001193.1:27896-55800 GCA_013396835.1 Psilopogon haemacephalus
GGGCTCCTGCGGGCTCCTGCGGGCTCTCGATTCTCGGCAGCTTGTTTACCTTTCCCTCACCTCCCCCTCTATTTGGCTCATCCTTGCAGAAGTCTGGGAGCTGGGGAAGGATGCTGGGACGAGTCCCTGTTCCCAGCAACCAGGCAAACGTGGTGCGGGCTGATGTAAAAGGCATGGCCTGAGGATGTGCCTGCTCCACGTGGGCCACCCTGCAGGTGGCTTTGCTGCCGCGCTGGGGAGCTCAGGCCCACTGCGAGGCAGGGAACATCTCCCTGCTTTAAATCAGGAGCTCAGTCCTGCAGGGAGGCACGGAACATTTCCCTGTTAAATCCAAACATTATGATCCAGCTCCAAATGTGTGTGGGGAGCTCAGTCCCACAGCGATGCACAGAACGTGTCCCTGGTTTAAATCAGGAGCTCAGTCCTGCAGTGAGGCACAGAACATCTCCCTGGTTTAAGTCAGGAGGTCAGTCCCACAAGTGAGGCACAGAAAATCTTCCTTGTTAAATGCAAGCATTATGATCCAGCCCCAAGTGTGCATGGGGAGTCCAGTCCCACAGCAAGGCACAGAACATCTCCCTGGCTTAAATCAGGAGCTCAGTCCCACAGCAAGGCACAGAACATCTCCCTGCTTTAAATCAGGATCTCAGTCCCACAGCAAGGCACAGAACATCTACCTGGCTTAAATCCAAGCATTATGATGCAGCCCCAAATGTGTCTCCATGTGTTCAGGTACGCTGACGTCGATCACCAACCTGGCAACCAGTCTTGCCCGCAACATGGACAGGCTGTCACTGGATGAGGAGCACTACAACAGGCAAGAGGAGTGGAGACGGCAGCTGCCAGAGAGCCTGGGAGAAGGACTGAGGCAGGGGCTGTCTCGATTAGGCATTAGCCTTCTAGGTAAGTGCTGCTAACCCCCAAGCTGAGTGATGAGAGTGTTCCCTGGTGTGCTGGCCAGCCTCTCCCCAAGCTGAGCTACAGCTGCAAGCTCTGTGTGTGCCTTGGTGTTGTCCCCTGGCATCACCTGACAGCAGCTCTGTGAGTTGCTCTTTCTTTTTATGGAGGCTAAGTGGCTGTTGTTGGGGGCAGGGAGGTGTTGGTGGTGAAACGACTGCAGATACAGAAGGAGCTTGCACTCTCTGTGAAAGTTCGGTTTGTGAAAGTCAGCAAGTTTGCTGAGCACCCCAAGCTGTGTGGTGCAGCAGCCAGGCTGGAGGGCAGGGATGGCATCCAGAGGGACCTGCACAGGCTGCAGAGGTGGGCACAAGCCAAGCTCAGGAGGTTCAACAAGACCAAGGGCAAGGTCTTGCAGCTGGGTGGAGGCAATGGCAAGCACCAATGCAGGCTGGGCAGGGAGTGGCTGGAGAGCAGCCTGAGGAGAGGGACTTGGGGGTGCTGGAGGAGGAGAAGCTGAAGCTGAGGCAGCAGTGTGCACTTGCAGGGCAGAAAGGCAAGCAGAGGCTGGGCTGCAGCAGGAGCAGTGTGGGCAGCAGGGCCAGGGAGGTGATTGTGCCCCTCTGCTGTGCTCTGCTGAGAGCCCACCTGGAGTAGTGCATCCAGTGCTGGAGCCCCTGGGACAAGAGGGATGTGGAGATGCTGGAGGTGTGCAGAGAAGGGCCCCGAGGATGCTCAGAGGGCTGCAGCAGCTCTGCTGTGAGCACAGCCTGAAAGAGTTGGGGCTGTGCAGGCTGCAGAAGAGGAGGCTCCCAGGGGACCTTCTGGTGGCCTTGCAGGATCTGAAGGGGGCTACAGAAAAGCTGGGGAGGGACTTTTGAGGCTGTGAGGGAGTGCCAGGAGTGGGGGAAATGGAGCAAAGCTGGAGGTGGGGAGATTGATGCTGGAGGTGAGGAGGAAGTTGTTGAGCTTGAGAGTGGTGAGAGGCTGGAATGGGTTGCCCCTGCAGGGAGGTGTTTGGGGCCAGCTCCCTGGAGGTGTTTTTGGCCAGGCTGGCAGAGGCTGTGGGCAGCCTGCTCTAGGGTAAGGTGTCCCTGGGCATGGCAGGGGGGTTGGGACTGCCTGATCCTTGTGCTCCCTTCCAACCCTGACTGATTCTAGGATTGTAAATAATGCTTCCAGTGGTACCTGATAGAGATCTGGGGAGCAGGGAATGGTTCTGAGTTGGGCAGGGTGAGTTGTGAGGGAGCCAGCACACAGTCATCATCCTGCTGCTGTTGCTTTCCAGTGAGTTCCAGGAATGCCCTCAGCAGCTGCCTGCTCTGCTGCATTCTGGATGTCAGGGATTCTTGGGTTTGGCTTGAAAAACCACTTGAACCTAGTGCAGATGTGCTGTGAAGCTTTGATGAGGAGCTCCTCCTGCTGCAGTGTAATTGCATTCACCAGGCAGCCAAGAGGCTTGGTTAGGAGGGAGGCCTCCTCTGTGCCTGAAGGTTTGCAGAGCAACCCACGCTGGAAAAAGCTCTCCGAGGAGTTGTGCAGTAGGAGGCTGGGTTCTCTGGGCTGCTTCTGCTTGTCACACAGCAAAGGAATGCAGAGCTGTATTGCTTGGCAGGGTTCCTCAGGACATATTAAAAGAGGATGAATCCCTTGGAGATCAAAGTGACCCAGAGCAGCCCTGTGCAAAAGGTTAGGGGAGCTGAAGCCTGCGAGGATTTGTCCTCTCTCCTAATCTTCGCCAGTGTACACAACTCCTCAATTTGCAACCACAACCCTGAAAGCCCCAAAGAGGAAGTGGTAAAAAATGTTACAAGCTTGGGTTGAGTTACTGGAAATTTATTTTAAGCAGTGAGAGTGGATGATGTGAAACACTGTCATTTGATAAGGCCTCAAAACCGGCCAGCAAGTGTCCTGGGAGACCTCTGCCTGGAGGACAACTTTCATACACTGGTAGCTGCTATCCCAACCACAGGAAACTCATAGTGATGTTTGCCAAGCAAAGGGAGTCTGGAGAAGGGTTTTAGTTTGCCTTCTGGTTTAACTGGGCTAGGGGCAGTCAGGTTGAGGGCTGGAGCACCTCTGCTATGAGGACAGGCTGAGGGAGTTGAGGCTTTTCAGCCTGGAGAAGAGAAGGCTGCCAGGAGACCTTATAGCAGCCTACCAGTATCTGAGAGAGGATACAGGAGGGCTGGGGAGGGACTGTTCACAAGGGCTTGTAATGACAGGATGAGGGGGAATGGGTTCAAACTGGCAGAGGGGAGATTTGAACGGGATGTTAGGAAGAAATTCTTCACAGTGACAGGTTGCCCAGGGAGGTTGTGGCTGCTCCCTCCCTGGAGGTGTTCAAGGCCAGGCTGGATGAGGTCTTGAGCAACCTGTTCTAGTGGGAGGTGTCCCTGCCTGTGGCACAGGGGGGCTGGAACTGGATGATCTTTAAGGTCTCTTCCAACCTAAACCATTCTATGATTCTATGAGGAGCTGGAGGAAGGTTTATGCTTTTAGAAGCACCCTGTCAGCCTGGGCTGCTTGTGTAAAGGGTTAAGCCCTTCTGGAGGGGCTTAACCTGGAATTGGATCCTGACTTCTCCCTGGGGGTGGTCTGACCTGCCCCCAGGTGTTGTGTTTAGCCCCCTCCCACTTCCTGATGAGACTCCTATAAAGGGGGGGGATGAAGTTCCTGCTTCTTCCCCTTGGCCTCTGCCTCCTCACCAGCCCAGCACCTTGCTGCCCTGCTGCTGCTTTTTTCACCATCTGCTCTACAGCAAACACCTGAGGAGAGCAACCATAATTTGGAACTCTGCAACTCACTGCATTTCACCATCGTCTTGCATCCCTCTGCATCCACCACCAATTACCAACTTCACTGCTTGGATTCAACTTCCATCCACTCCCATCTAGGGGTTGGACTTTTTATATTTTGTATTTTGTTCCCTTTCCCTCTGCCCTCTGTAATTCCCCTTACCTTATACCTGTACTGGGCATTTTGCTCCCTTTTTTCCCCCCTATCCTCTGTAATTCCCTTTACCTTATACCTGTACCCTGCATTTTGCTCCTTTTTTCCTCCTCTCATATGTAATTCCCCTTACCTTATACCTGTACCCTGTATTTTATTCCCTTCCCCCTACCCTCTGTAATTCCCCTTGCCTTACAGCTGTACCCTCTGTTTTGTTCCCTTTTTTCTCCCCATCCTGTGTAATTTCCCCTTCTATTTATTGTTGAGGTTTACCTTTTTTTTTCTCTTCCAAATCAAATCAAATTATTTATTGAGGTGTTGAGCTCAGGGTGGGGCTGGCGTCAACTCCTCCAGCATGTGCTGGTGAAGTGGTTGGGTGATCTTTGCTCAGTTATCAGTGAGCCAGCGAGGTGATGTGGTGGCCGTGCCCTTGGCTGGCACCCAGAGCACTTGAGAGCTAAGAGCATCAGCTCTACAGCCTGGAGCACAGAGCAGAGCTTTGCAGTTTGGCTGCACCAGGGCAGAGCTGCTGCTGCTGGGGGAGGGCAGGAGCTGGTGCTGGGCATGCAGAACTGGGCCCTGCCTCCACCGCCCTGTGCTCCAGGCTGGCAGTGTTCGCCCAGGGCCAGAAACAAGAGCTCCAGGCTGCCCTGAGCCCCACTGCTGAAGCAACCAGAATGCACTTTGAGTACTTGGAGCTTTGAAATGGTGCTCCTCAGCAAGGCAGGATCTTCTTCTTACGCCTGCTGCTAGTTAGAGCCTCCAGTGCCTTGGCTCTTAGCACCCAGATAAGTAGCTCTGGTGGTTACTGTGTGGCTGCAGTTGACCAGGATGAGTCCTCTCACTTAGGGAAGGGTCACAACTCTGCCACTGAATGGCAGTCAGGGTTTTTAGTTAGCTAAAGGTGATTTTCAGAAGCATGATTTCTCTGGATAGCAGCAGCACTGCTGTGGGGAAGCAGACCTGCTGTGGTCATTTCCTTCACAAGCGTGAGGAGTGCAGATGAGCACAGACCCTTGGAGGTTGTAAGCTTTATGACTTTTGAATTGTAAAATTGAGAGGTGTGAAAAAGGTTCCCAGGATGGTCACTGCCCTGCCAGAGGGCTCCCAGGATGGTCACTGCCCTGCCAGAGGGTTTCCAGGATGGTCACTGCCCTGCAAAAGAGTTCCCAGGGTGGTCACTGCCCTGCCAAAGGGTTCCCAGGATGGTCACTGCCCTGCCAAGGGGTTCCCAGGATAGTCACTGCCCTGCCAAAGGGTTCCCAGGGTGGTCACTGCCCTGCCAAAAGGTTCCCAGGGTGGTCACTGCCCTGCCAAAGGGTTCCCAGGGTGGTCACCTGCCCGTGCAAGCCATCAGGGTCCTGCAAGCAGCTTCAGGAATGGCAAAAGCAGAGTTGGTGCCTGGGCAGAGGCAGGCAGGAGGCTGTGGCACTCTGTGGTATGCAGGCAGAGAGCAGAGCAGCAGTGCTGATCTTTCTGAAGATCTGGCTCTCAGTGGCCCTGATTCAGCAGAGCACTTAAGCATCTGCTCTAAGAGCTTCACTGAACCAGGGCCAAACTCCTGTGCTTGTCTCCTCCTCGGTGCAAGTTGTTCCCTCTGGTACATTCTTAACTGCTTTGTGCTGTCTCGTTTTAAATGACTCAAGCACTGTCAGGGTGTTGTTTGATTGGATTGTTGTCTTTGGCCAGCTGTCCTCTTCTGCTCTCAGGGGAGACTCCTGGCTCACTGCAGTGACATTTCTGTGTGTGGAAGAAGCAAAAAGCTTGTGCTAGGTGTGCTTTGCTGTCTTATGGTTAGGCAAAGCCACCGCCAGGTTGCATTTAAAGCACTCAGGTGGTCAGCATCTCCTACCAGGGCACTGCCTTCTGCACTTTGCACCATGGCATCAAGCTTAAAATGATGGTTTACAGAGTCAGAGAATCAGTCAGGGTTAGAAGGCACCACAAGGATCAGCCAGTTCCAACCCCCCTGCCATGCCCAGGGACACCCTACCCTAGAGCAGGCTGCCCACAGCCTCTGCCAGCCTGGCCAAAAACACCTCCAGGGAGCTGGCCCCAAACACCTCCCTGCAGGGCCAACCCATTCCAGCCTCTCACCACTCATTCTCAACAACTTCCTCCCCACCTCCAGCTTTGCTCCATTCCCCCCACTCCTGTAACTCCTTCAGAGCCTCAAAAGTCCCTCCCCAGCTTTTTTGTAGCCTCTTTCAGATGCTGGAAGGCCACCAGAAGGTCCCCTGGGAGCCTCCTCTCCTGCAGCCTGCACAGCCCCAACTCTTTCAGGCTGTGCTCACAGCAGAGCTGCTGCAGCCCTCTGAGCATCCTTGGGGCCCTTCTCTGCACACCTCCAGCATCTCCACATCCCTCTTGTCCCAGGGGCTCCAGCACTGGATGCACTACTCCAGGTGGGCTCTCAGCAGAGTGGGAAATGGTTTCAGCTGGGCTGTCTCCCAGCCATGAGGTAAAGCTTGGGCAGCTTCTCCTGGGGGGGGAGACATTTCCCCATGGTCCCTGGGTCTGAGCTCTGCTAAGTTCTGCAAGCTGTGCTGGGCTGGCCCTGTGCTGTCAGCCTGTGCCCCTGCTGCCTGCAATCAAAATGCTCCTTGAAGTAATCCAGTGATAGGCTCCCAACTATCTGAGTTTTGTAGTTATCAAAGTAGCTTTTTTTATGGTTACTGAGCAACATGTATTAGCCAGAGCGAGCCCCAGCTGATGGTTAGCAGATGTTTTGGTGCTGCTGGAACCTCTTTGGTCCAGTCATGGAAGGATATGGTTTGGTTTTGTTTGCTTTGGTGTTTAATTTTATTGAGGTTTGGGGTTGGTAGGTTTTGTTTTTTGGTTGTTGGTTTTTTTTTTTCTTAATGCATAATATGTGTGCACATATGTGGACATGCATATAAAATGGAATGCCTGTGGGTAAGGAAGGGAAGAAAAATGGAGAATGGTTTCATTAAGAAAAAAGAATTTTATATATATATATATATAAACATTTCTGCAGAGAAGGGGCAGGGGCAGCAGAAAGAGAGCATGGCTGGGTCTAGACAGGCTGGAGGGCAGGGATGGCATCCAGAGGGACCTGCACAGGCTGCAGAGGTGGGCACAAGCCAAGCTCAGGAGGATCAACAAGGCCAAGGGCAAGGTCCTGCAGCTGGGTGGAGGCAATGGCAAGCACCAATGCAGGCTGGGCAGTGACTGGCTGGAGAGCAGCCCTGAGGAGANGGAGTAGTGCATCCAGTGCTGGAGCCCCTGGGACAAGAGGGATGTGGAGATGCTGGAGGTGTGCAGAGAAGGGCCCCAAGGATGCTCAGAGGGCTGCAGCAAGAGCAGCTGTGGGCAGCAGGGCAAGGGAGGGGATTGTGCCCCTTGGCTCTGCTCTCCTCACACCCCACCTGCAGCACTGTCTGCAGCTCTGCAGCCCCCAGCACAAGCAGCACATGCAAGTGGTGGAGCCAGTGCAGAGGAGGCCACCAAGATGCAGCTGAGAGGGCTGCAGCAGCTCTGCTCTGAGCACAGGCACAGAGAGTTGGGGCTCTGCAGCCTGGAGAAGAGAAGGCTGCCAGGAGACCTTGGAGTGGCCTTGCAGGATCTGAAAGGGGCTACAGGAGGGCTGGGGAGGGACTATTGACAAGGTCTGGTGATGACAGGAGAAGGGGAAATGAGTTTAAACTGGCAAAAGGGAGATTGAAACTGGATGCTAGGAGGAAGTTGCAGTGAGGGTGGTGAGACACTGGCACAGGCTGCCCAGGAAGGTTGTGGTTGCTCCCTCCCTGGAGATGTTGAGGACCAGGTTTGATGAGTCCTTGAGTGACCTGTTCTAGTGGGAGGTGTCCCTGCCTATGGCACAGGGGGGTTGGAGCTGGCTGAGCTTTGAGCTCCCTCCCAAGCTAACCCATTCTATGATGTTTCCCTCAGGCCTGCCTGCAGGCTGGGGGCAGCAGCTGGCCGTGGTTAAGCCCATCCAGCTTGGTGCTTCTGTCTGTAACTTTGTGCTGGAGAGAAGGGAGCCACAAGGACACAAGAGGACATCTGTTTGGCAGCTTCTAGTGCCAGGAGGTGCAAGTGAGCCTCGAGTGTGTGTCACTATTACTGTGCTGCTGTTGGGGGTTGACTGTGCTCAGCCTTTGACCTGCTGTTGCCTTTCCTTTGCCCACACGATGCAGACAGCCCAGGAGCTGCACAGACCTGACTTGCCCAGGAGCAGCTACAAGGAGCAGGGTTAGAGTTTGTCGTGTGAGTTGTGTCAGTGGGTTGCAGCTGGAGCTAAGAGATTGCAAAGGGATGAGCAGAGAGCTAAGAGGAGATGGTGGCAAGACAGCACTTGCAGAAGGATTGGGGGTGCTAAAGGGGGCAGTGGCTTCACAGCCAGCTTCAGAGCCTGCTTGAAGTGGCAGAATAACACCAAGTGTGCCAGTACTGAACAAGTGGCTCATGAAGCTGTATATTATTTGGTCACTATTTAAATAAACTCCTATAACCCAGTCACAGCAGTTTCCATTCTCACTCCTCCTCCTCTGGGCCTGATTCCAGCTGAGGAGTGCCTGGAGCATGCCACAGGTCCTTTGGAGTAGGCTCTTATTTATTACTACTACCTTGTAACACTGCTCGTGTCTATTGCAGTAAATAATTTATTAGTGCTAGGACTTAGGTGGATTACATTTAATAAGGCAATAACTTCTGTTCTGAAAGTGCAGTTGCTGTAGGTGACCTCCACAGAGAGGGTGAAGGAGGTCACAGAGGGTGACACAGGACTGCAGCTTAGAGCACCAGGCACTGCCTTCTGCCTGCAGATGCATCACGACTGCAGAGAAGGAGGCTGGGTGAGCAGTGCCAGCTGTGGGATGCAGTGTTGGGGTGTCCTGGGCAAGCAGCAGGAGCAGCTCTGAGTGCTGAGGGAAGAGAACTCACCTGGAAATCTTCTATTTCCATGGCATGGCCTTACCCAGAGGTTGGTGGTGAATGGTGCCACAGCCAGCTGGTGACAGTCACTGGTGCTGTGCCCCAGGGATCAGTGCTGGGCCACAGCCTGTTCAGTATCTTTATTTGTGACCTGGAGGAGGGAATTGGTCAGACACCTGAGGGCTTTGCAGAGCCTGCACACAGCTTTAAAACATGCTCTGAATCATGGAATCACAGAATCAGTCAAGATTGGGAGGGAGCACAAGGATCAGGCAGTCCCAACCCCCCCTGCCATGCCCAGGGACACCCTACCCTAGAGCAGGCTGCCCACAGCCTCTGCCAGCCTGGCCAAAAACACCTCCAGGGATCTGGCCCCAAACACCTCCCTGCAGGGGCAACCCATTCCAGCCTCTCACCACTCTCATGCTCAACAACTTCCTCCTCACCTCCAGCTTTGCTCCCCAGACCTGTCACTCCCTCACAGCGTCAAAAGTCCCTCCCCAGCTTTTCTGTAGCCCCCTTCAGATCCTGGAAGGCCACCAGAAGGTCCCCTGGGAGCCTCCTCTTCTGCAGCCTGCACAGCCCCAACTCTTTCAGGCTGTGCTCACAGCAGAGCTGCTGCAGCCCTCTCAGCATCCTCGGGGCCCTTCTCTGCACACCTCCAGCATCTCCACATCCCTCGAGCAGCCCAGTGGGCAGGCCACTCTCTGCCTGGTGCTGTTCTCTCCAGGCCTTGCACTCTGAGCAATTCCCAAGCAGCTGATTGATCAAACCACAATAACCTGGGACATGTCTGTGCATAAGTGGGCAGAGTAAGGCCAAGATCAAAGAGGTGTCCCACCTCAGAGAGCTGTTTACATTTAGGAAGATTGAAGTCCCAAGTTGTCTGTTGATGCTGAAAGCTGGTGAGGTCACTGTGTCACTTGTAAAAGTTTGCCCTGTGCACATGAAAGTAAAATATGATCCTTTTCACCAAGGAGTAACACAAAGGCTCGGGGCCTAATTCTGCTAATCTGCAGTTGTAGATCAAAAGCTGCATTAGCTTATGGCCACGTCTGGCACTGCAGGAGGATGTAAAAATGATCTATTGGCTACAGGCAGTTCTTATTCTGCTGAAGTCAGCCCCAGGCAGGCTTACATGAAAATCTGATTGCCATAGCAGCCCAAATATTCTGAAACCAGCAGGGCTGTGGTCTGGGGGCAGCATGCTCAGAGCTGCTGCACAGAGAGGGCTAAAGCACACTGGGGGAGGGGAAGCAGAGGGGAAGGCAGCAGCAGAGGGAAGCACAGTGCAGGCTTGAGGGAGCAGCAGAGCACCTCTGGGCAAAGGGAGGGGAGTTGGGGCTGTGCTGAAGCTAAGGCACTCTGGGGACAGAGTGGCTGAGAGCAGGCAGGTGGAGAGGGACCTGGGGGTGCTGGGAGATAGGAGCTGAAGAGGAGGCAGCAGTGTGCCCAGGTGGGCAGCAGAGCCAATGGCATCCTGGGCTGGAGCAGGAGCAGTGTGGGCAGCAGGAGCAGGGAGGTTCTCCTGCCCCTGTGCTCAGCACTGCTCAGCACACACCTTGAGTGCTGTGTCCAGTTGTGGTGCCCTCAATTCAAGAGAGATGTTGAGGTGCTGGAAGGTGTTGAGAGAAGGGCAGCAAGGCTGGGGAGGGGCCTGGAGCACAGCCCCAAGAGGAGAGGCTGAGGGAGCTGGGGGTGTGCAGCCTGCAGAAGAGGAGGCTCAGGGCAGAGCTCATTGCTCTCTTCAGCTCCCTGCAGGGAGGTTGTAGCCAGGTTGGGTTGGGCTCTGCTGCCAGGCAGCCAGGGACAGAAGGAGGGGACAGAGGCTGAAGCTGTGGCAGGGCAGGTTGAGGCTGGATGTGAGGAGGAAGTTGTTGGCAGAGAGAGTGATTGGCATTGGGATGGGCTGCCCAGGGAGGTGGTGGAGTCCCCATCCCTGGAGGTGTTGAAGCCAAGCCTGGATGGGCACTGAGTGCCAGTGGCTAGGGCTGGGGAATAGGTTGGAGTGGATGAGCTTGGAGCTCTCTTCCAACCTGGCTTATTGTAGTGTATTGTATTGTATCCTGTTCTGTTCTGTTATACTCTATCCTATCCTATCCTATCCTATCCTACTCTATCCTATTCACTGCTTAGCTAACTGCTCCCTTGCCAAGTAGCTGTGGCATAGGAGTGTGGAGCAGGCTGCAGGGCAGCAGGAGGGTTTGGGTGTCCCCTAACGAGCATCATCTCCTTCCCTCAGGAGCCATTGCTGGCATCGTGGACCAGCCCATGCAGAACTTCCAGCGCGTGTCTGAGGCCCAAGCTTCCGCCGGGCACAAGGCCAGAGGAGTCATCTCTGGGGTGGGGAAAGGACTCATGGGGGTCTTCAC
The DNA here is from genome assembly GCA_013396835.1 of Psilopogon haemacephalus. Lineage (NCBI taxonomy): Eukaryota > Metazoa > Chordata > Aves > Piciformes > Megalaimidae > Psilopogon > Psilopogon haemacephalus. Next base: position 39,014 of record VWZI01001193.1, read on the forward strand.
AAAGCCCATTGGAGGGGCAGCTGAGCTCGTCTCCCAGACTGGCTATGGTGAGCTTCTCTGTTTCATACATCTCCCTTTAAAACCACAGGTGCCCTGCAGGTGCACCCTTGCAGTGCCTGTGCTGCTGCCCCAGGAGCTCTGTGTCCTAGAGAGGGGAGACCCAGGAGCTCTGTGTCCTAGAGAGAGGGGGCTCAGGACCTCTGTGTCTTACAGGGAGGGGGCTCAGGAGCTGTATGTCCTAGAGAGGGGGCTCAGGAGTGCAGTGCTGCTTTTCCTGGAGGCCAGCATGTCCTGCTTCTCTCTGCTACCCATCAGGCTTGCACAGAAAACAAAATGCAGAGCATGAAGTGATGGTTGGAATGCAGGAGGGTTAGTCACAGAGCCATGGGTGCTCACAGCTGAGGTTTCCACCTGGAACTGTCAGAGCAGTGCTAGGCCCACTCAGAGCATCACTCTGAGAGTGCTTTGCTGCAGCAGGGACAGAGCTCTGCTCTCTGCACAGAGATTTATGCTCCTGGCAGAAAAGCACATTGGGAGCAGCCCCTTGACACAGCAGCACTGTGAGCATGCAGCCCCTTTGCTGGTACCCAGGCAGCCAGCCAGAGCTGGGGAATGCAGCCAGAAGGAGCACTCAGTGGCAGGGAGTCCTCCCAGGTAGGAGTGAACACTGCTGAGGGACCAAAAACTCCAAAGACACAAATGTCAGTGAGCCTGAATGAGTTACCTGGGCTGCAGCTTCCAAAGGTGAGACATCATCCTGGATCTGCTCTGCTCTCTGCACTGCTCTGAAAGGTGACCTCACTGCAGCATTGTAAGTGGTTTGCAGAGAGCAGGCACTGAGGACTGCACCTCTCTCCCCACAGGTATCCTGCATGGAGCTGGACTGTCCCAGCTGCCCAGGCAGCGCTCTGCCCCCAGCGACCAGCCCCTGCAGCAGGCTCCCAACAGCCACCTCAAATACGTCTGGTAACAGCATCAGACACTGCCACCTGGGGACACAGCCTCTGCTGGGGCCAAGGGGCTGCTGCCCTGCAACAGGCTGACTTACAGCAGTTTGGGTGGGAAGGTTAAACACCAAGGCATGGAAGCCAGAGCTGGGCTGCTGAGCTGCCCCCAGCCCTGCACACACACAGCTCATCTTTAATTAATGGCCAAGAGCTCTTCTTTGTCATTGCACTGAGCCCTCTCCAGCCACAGCTGCTAGTGAAGATGGCTCCAGTTGCTGCACTGAGCTAGCAGAACACTGCTCAGGGTAACTGTTTGCTGACCCAGCACAGCTCTCAGGCCAAGCTGGCAAGGGATGATTAAGGAGCTTTGTTAAGGAAGAGTTTTGCATTCATTCTCCAAATCTTTCAGCACTGGGGACCTGGAATGTAGTCCCTCACATTTTCTGTTTGTAGGGGACAGCTACAGGCTTAAGTGAAAACATGAGGGAGCAAAGGAAGTACTGGAGGAGCCAGTGCATAGCCTTTCTCTTTTCTTCATCTCTTGCCTCTCTGTTTTTCTCTTGGTAATGCAGGAAGATGCTGCAGTCCCTGGGCAGGCCAGAGGTCCACATGGCCTTAGAGGTCATGATTGTGAGCGGGTCAGGCCAGCAGCATGAGGGCTGCCTGCTGCTCACCTCAGAGGTGCTCTTTGTGGTCAGCATCAGCGAGGACACACAGCAGCAGGCATTCCCCGTGACTGAGATCGACTGCCTGCAAGATGAGCAGCAAGAAGACCTGCTGAAGGTGCAGCTGAAGCAGCAGAGAGTGCCTTCTGATCTGGAGGTAAAGGCTTGGGCAACTACACTGCTGCTGCCTCTGGCAACAGGCAAGCTCAGTGCTGGGCTGCAAGGTCAGAGGGCCAAGTGCCAAAGCAGGACACCTCCTGCTTCAGCCAGCTGTGTCACCCTGTGGGAGAAAAGGACATCTCCTCCCTTCTGTCCTCTTCTAGAATCACTGAATCATTATGGTTGGAAAAGGCCTCTAAGATCATCAAGTCCAACTGTCAACCTATGGCCACCAAACCATGTCCCAAAGTGCCATATCTACATGGGTTTTTATGTCTGTAGAGGTGGTGACTCCACCACTTCCCTGGGCAGCCTGTTCTGATGAGTTTCCATGGGAGCTGGGCAGGGATTTCCCCACACCCAGGGTAGAACTGCTGCAGCCCCAAGTGATGCAGCTGGGTGGACACAAACAGGCACATCTGTGTCCTTGGCTTGTCTGTCACAGAACCATAGAATGCATTGGGGTGGCAGGGACCTTAAAAGCTCACCTAGTCCAACCTCCTGCAGTCAGCAGGGGCATCTTCAAATAGCTCAGGTTGCTCAGAGCACCCATCAAGGCCTGATCCTGAATGTCTCCAGGGAAGGGCTCTCCACCACCTCCCTGAGCAGCCTGTTCCAGTGTACCAACCTCCTCATAGTGAAAAAAAACTTCATTCTAATGGCCAAAGAACTTCTTCCCATGGCTCAGTCTTCTCCTATAAGTGACAGCAGCTGGCTGAGGGGAAGAGCAGAGGCAGTCTGGGTGCTTGGTGAGCACCACCTCTTCTCTGAGGAGGTTCTCACCACATGCCCAGGGTGTTTATGGTCTGGCAAGGCAGAGCCCCAGTGAGAACAGCTCCTGCTGTTCTGTCAGTGCTCTCTGGACAGTGCAGTGGTGCTGGTGCCTGCTGCTTTCAGCACGTTCCTTTTCTTGCCCCTTGCAAGGCCCAGGTCTCACTTAGCTGCCTCCTGTCTTGGCTTCCTTAGAGCCTCCTTCTGCAGATGCACCAAGGGCTTGCCAATCACAGCATCAATCTTTCACCCTCCTACTGATGGATCTCTGAGCCATCTGAATACTGAGGGTTGGATCAGTTCTGGGGAAGCAGTGCTCATTGCAGTAAACTCTTAAGTGTGCTCACCAGAGATCACTTCAGCCCTGCCTGTCCCTGCTGCTTTTGCAGCAGGTTGCTGCTCCAGATGACAGTGCTGATTGAAATGACAAAGCCCCACCAAGTCTGAGGTGTGCCAAAGAGCTTCAGCACCTTCAGTAGACCCCCTGACTTCTCCACAGTCACCAAAGAGCTTTGCCACTGGCTCTAACAAGGACTTGTGTGTCATGACAGCTCTTGGATTGGTTTTGTGAAAGCTTTTTTTGTGGTGAATTCTCCATTTATTGTCTTTCCACTACCCTCAGTCTCACAGAATGCTGTTGACTGAAGTTTCCTTCTTCTCACCACAAAGCTACATGAGGCTTTACTTAAGTATTGATGCAAGTGGGCAAAGCTCAGCTTTTTTTTTCCTCCCCGAGCGCTCAGTGTTTGCTGGAGGCACACAGCAAACTGAATCCAGACTACCCTGCTCAGGCCAGAGCTACTGTCCTGGAGGGAAGAAGATGATTTGTTCTCCCTGAGGCATTTGATGGACTCAACCCATCCTAAACCCAACTTCAGCACCAGCCCAGGTTTTTTTTTGCAGGCTCTAGTGAGATGGTTCTTGTCCCTAAGTGGTGAGGAGCAGTTTGCTGCTCACCCAAAGGTTACTGCTAGAGGGTGATGAGGCTGGAGGGGGCTGCCTGTCTGGGATAAGGGAAGGCAAGGGACAGGGACCCTAATTCTGACCCCCACAGCTGCTGCAGCTGGGGATGTTAAGGACATCTGAGCAGATGGTTCCAGAGCACTCCGTGGCAGCTGCAGGGCCCAGCATTGCCACAGACACACCCTGTAAGCACTCACAGTAGATGGGACCTGCTGTGGAGGGACTGTGCCCAGGGCAGGCTTTTTCCTGAAGGTCTGGATGGGACCACAAGAGTCCTCCTGCAGAGGAGCTGGAGGCCTTGAGCCACTCAGCCTCAGTACACAGCCTCTTGTGCTGGGGCAGGCTCTTGAGCATGCAGTGCAGACAGAAGGCACAGTGACAGCAGTGAGGTCTGTGCCCCAGCTGCAGGGGTGGAGGGCAGCAAAAGCTGAGCTGAGCTGTGTGAAACAGACCTGGCAGAGGCAGCCACTGGTGCTGAGAGTTCTGGGGAAACACAAAAAGTGGGCTGGGAGGAGGAGCAGCTGAACACAGGGCAGGGGAGAGTAAGAAAGGTGACCACTGCTGCTGCACAGCAGCTGCACTGAGTACCCCCTGCTAGGTTGTGACTCACTTGGTGGCCTGGCAGCTCAGAGCAGGGGCTGAGGCACTCGGTGGCACTGCCCCATTTAGGAAACCATGCAGAGTAACTGCAATTCCAGGCTTCTGCCTTTGTCTTGACAATGTGAGCTACACCCTCACTGCCTGGAGAAGCAGACAGGTACACATAGAATAGAATCAGCCAGGTTGGAAGAGGGCTCCAAGCTCCTCCAGTCCAACCTCTCCCCCAGCACTAGCCAATGGCACTCAGTGCCCATCCAGGCTTTGCTTCAACACCTCCAGGGATGGGGACTCCACCACCTTCCTGGGCAGCCCATTCCAATGCCAATCACTCTCTCTGCCAACAACTTCCTCCTAACATCCAGCCTCAATCTGCCCTGGCACAACTTGAGCCTGTGTCCCCTCCTTCTGTCCCTGGCTGCCTGGCAGCAGAGCCCAACCCAACCTGGCTACAACCTCCCTGCAGGGAGCTGCAGAGAGCAATGAGCTCTGCCCTGAGCCTCCTCTTCTGCAGGCTGCACACCCCCAGCTCCCTCAGCCTCTCCTCTTGGGGCTGTGCTCCAGGCCCCTCCCCAGCCTTGCTGCCCTTCTCTCAGCACCTTCCAGCACCTCAACATCTCTCTTGAATAGAGGGGCCCAGAACTGGGCCCAGCACTCAAGGTGTGGCCTGAGCAGTGCCAAGTACAGGGGCAGAATAATCCCCCTGGGTCCTGCACTTAGCCTTGTTAGATGAGGTCACCTGGAAGCAGGCAGGGTCCCAGCTCCTGTGGGTGATCAGCTAAGATTGCTCCTGAATGCCCAAGCTGTCTGGGGCTGAATAAAGAACAGGAGAGGGAGGGTGGGATGCCAGCACCTTCTATCTGCTCTGGAAATTTGGCTCTTTAGGTCAGCTGGTGGCAGTGACTGCTGAGACACCTGCTTGGAGCTGTGGCTCAGACACTGCTGTCCTTCAGGCTGCCTTCTGCTTCCTCCATGCCTCTAAGGGCATCCATGACAGCCCCAGCCCTGAGCTGCTGAGCTTGCTTCTCAGCCTGCTCCCTCTGCACTTCTGTGGTGATGATTGAAACCAGGAGTGCTCCTACTCGCCAAGCAGCAAAGCCATCTCCAGAGGCAGAGGGGACTGTTCTGATTTGGATGGGACATCTGCCACCATCCATCTAGCACATGAATTCTTTCTCCAAATAAGCAGTGCTTTGTTTAAAGTAAGCCTCACAGTCCAGAGATGTGACAAGATCTTGCTGCTAGATGAAGTGAACCCAGTGACACTGTTTGCAAACGTCACCAGCTCTAGTGAGGCATGTGTAGGGTGCCCTGAGGGACACCCAGAAGACAGCAGCCTTTGATTCCTTAGCTTGGCATCCCCACAAGGACCTTCTGAACCCTCCAGAAATGAGGCTGGTCAGCAGTTCTCCCACAAGTAAATAAGGAAGCATCAGAGCCAAGCCCTAGGACAGCTTCTGCCTTTTGGCTCATTGTCCTGCTTTGGCAGTGACCCACTCAGAATGGCTTTGCCAGTCCTACCACTCAGGTGGCATCCATGGTGGGAGCTCTGAAGTCCATCTTCTTAGAGCATGCAGCTGCTTGCCTGCTGCCCCTTCTCATGCTCTCACAGCCACCTCCAGTTTGTTCCTCACCACAGGGCACAGCAGGCTGATCTCCCAGAGCAAAGTTTGCACATGGCTTCTACTCTAGCACTTGAGCTGGTTGGAGCCAGTGTGTCTTCTCCTGTCTTGTTTTCCCCTAGAGGTAGGTTTCTGGCATCCCTCTTGCTAGACCTTTGAGCCTCTACACATTTCAGCCTGAAAAAAAAAGATTTCTTCAGGCAAGTCATTTCCAACCCATGGTGGTGGCAAAGGCACCTGTGCAGACACACAGGATCACAGAATGGCAGGGGGTGGAAGGGACCTCCAGAGATCAGCTAGCCCAACTCCCCTGCCAGGGCAAGAGAACCCAAGGCAGGGCACACAGAAACACATCCAGGTGGGCTTGGAAAGGCTCCAGAGAAGGAGACTCCACAGCCTCTCTGGGCAGCCTGCTCCAGGGCTCAAACACCCTCCCAGGGACAAAGTTTCCCCTCCTGTTCCCCTGGCACCTCCTCTGCTCCAACTTGCCCCCAGTGCCCCTTGTCCTGTCACTGCACATCCCTGGGTAGGGCCTGGCTCCATCCCTGCACATCTGGAGCACAGAAATGAGGACAGCCCTCAGGCTTCTCTGCTCCCAGCTCCCTCAGCCTGGCCTCACAGGACATGTTCACTGCCTGGAGCAGCTTTGGCTCTGGGCTGGGCTCTCACAATCTCTACTCAAGATCTCTTCCTGACCAAGGTGTCCATCCCTGCAATTCTTACTTTCCATGGCAGTCAATGCTTCTTAGAAGCATCCAAACCAGCAGAGGTGAGGGCTAAGCCCCCAAGCCCTGGGCTGCAGAGCACTGTAAGCAAGAGCTGCTGGAGGAAAGCTGCAGAAAGCACTGTGGCTTGTCCTTACTGCTAATACTCAGTGACTCCTTCTCCCATCCCAGGCAGATGGAGCTAGAGAGAGGCTGTCAGAGCAGCAGTACAACCGGCTGGTGGAGTACATCACCAAGGCATCTTCTCACCTGGCGGCCAGCACAGGCAGTGGCACAGGCAGTGGCCTGGCCCCGCAGCCTGCCGAGCACCTCCCAGCTGTCACCAAAACCTACTGCTACGTGGTGGAGCCACACTTCTCCCGCGTGTTCATCAGCAAATTCACCATGGTGAAAAACAAAGCCTTGAGGAAAGGATTTCACTGAGGCTTGTGGTGAGTAGGGCAGCACCTGAGCGCTCTCTGCAGCACCTGCAGCAAACTGCCATTTTGGAGCAGGGAGGAGAAGGAGCCAAGCTAAGCCCAGCAGCGTTCCTGCTCCCCAGCCAGAGTACTGCTGCTGGAAGAGAAGTGTTCAGCAAGGGAATCGAGTCAAAGGGAACAGCCTTGGACTAGACCTCTGTCAAAATTTGAACAGCCCAGATGTGGCCCTAAGGAAGAGCTGCACTCACACTCTCCTGCCCTGTCTACCAGTCCCTGCTGGGCTGGTCAAAACCAGGTTTGTAACTCAGCTGTAAAGACTTGCTCAAGGCTGTCTTTACACACTCCTCCCACCATCTGCAAAGCCCCCAGGGGCTGGTGTAACTTACCAGTGACTGTCAGGTGCAGGTTAGCACCACCTTTAAGCTTAAAGTAGCTTCCTTCATTGGCCTGAGGTTTTGCAGGGTTAGTCCTTACTGTAAACTAGTGCCTTTGTGTAGTGTGCAGCACAGGAACTGATTTTCAAAGCTGTCCTGTGTACAGAAACTTTCTTTTCCCTACCATAACATTTTCAGGCCCTTCAGTGTGTGACTGTGTGCATTGTCCAGTTGGTAGCTGGAAGCCAGTAACATGCAGCTCACACAGCTACATCTCCTTAAAATCCATCCAGAGTCTCAAAGCTCAACATAAGCTGGAGATGTGGGTGCTCAGCACAGCCTTGATGGGCCTCACTCCTGGTCTGCCACCTCTACAAGGTAGGTGCTCACTTCAGCCCTTACTCATGTCATGCTCAGTGCTTCTGAGCTGCTCAGGGGCATTTAGCAGTGAGACCTTTCAGGTATCTGTGTGCTAAGCAAAGGGAGATTTCTTCCAAGCTGATCTACAATATGGACCCAGAAGCACTAAGTGCATGGAGACTTCCTGCTGCCACCACCATGAACTTGTGACTGTGGCATGAGGCACATCCAGACAAATGAGCTTTTGAGTGTCTTTTTCAGCTGGTTTAGTTTGGAGTCTCTGGGCACAGCTAAGGTTCCTTCACCAGCCCAACCTGGCCCTGCCAGTTTTATTCCCACTTGGTTGGCAGTCTGCCTGTTACCTTTCTCCCCTTGGCTGTGGACATGAATTTTGTCTGGAGCCCTCAGCACAGCTGGATTTAGAGACAAGACCTGAATATAAAATCTTATCATCTTTTGGAGCAGCTCTGCTTGGTAGTTACTAACCTCTGTGCACACCTGAGCAAAGGCAGTGTCAGGAGGAATGCAGTAACTACCTGCAAGGTTTCCCTCAGCAGTTGTGTTTTGTTCAAGGTGTTTCCCAAAGCTGCATCTCCTCTGTGCTGAAACTGCAGCAGTCTGGGCTCTGTGTGGGCCTTTTCTGACTGAACTAAGCCCCTGCAGGCTCAGCCTTTCACAGTGGTGCTTCAGTAGCACTGTGTAAAGCATCTCTGTACATATCCACACACAGGCTTCCTTCCTGGGTATTCTAAGGAAAATTGTTTAATAAATGCATCTAATTTTGCATATTGGTGAGCAAATTGTAATATAATGAAAGAGACTGTTTAAAGATAATAAAGCTATTCCTCTAACACCTGGGCTGCTCAGCTACTTGGGCCTCCCACTGCAAGGTGACACAGGCAGAGCCTGCTGGACTGCAGCTGGTCAGGACCAGGGCTCGAAGGGGATCATGACAATACCTGGGGAGTAAAAACTGACTGGCTGTTAGCTTGCCCAAAACCTGTGCTTGGGTGACAGCTGCAGCCAACCAGCACTGCAGTCACCACCTGGCTATTACTTATTAGCCTGATCTGCCCAAAGCAGCCAAGAGGATGCCAATGCAGCTGTAAAACAGGGGGGAAGGCAGCAGTTCAGCTTCTAAGTCTGCAGCCACTGTTGAAGATCCATTTGTCTTTCCTGCGTTAAGGCAAATGGGTGTCGCTTGGTGCTGCTGAGCTTTGGTTCCCCACACAGGGGCAGGGCTGTTTTGATCCTTAGGTGGCTTACTCTGCACCACGCAGGTCAGATCTTTTCTCTGCTTAAGGGCAGCACTGCCTCTATGGAAAGTGTTGAGCAAAGCCCAGGCTGCTCCAACCTGGAGGTGCAGCTCAAAGCCATCACTCACCTGCCTGTGTTAGTCCAGCGCCATTCAGGTGCCTGAGGCACTTGAATTTAACACAAGAGTTACTCCAGGATGTGAAGTGAAGCCCTCCCAGCACAACACAGATGGCTTCACTCCTCAGACTGCTCCACACAAAGCCTTCCCTCCTCTCACACAGCCAGCTCTGGACCTCTCCTAGTAGTCAGGAGCTGCAGTCCTAGCATTGTCTTCAGCCTCAGCAGCAGGCAATGTGCAGATTTCCTCTCCAGGTCAGCTCAGCCTGTGAAGTTCCAGGTAAAAGAGGCCCTTGCAGAACCCCAGCCCCTCCCTTCCTGGAACAAGAATCCTCTGCAGGTCCCCAGCAGCAGGCAGGACAAGGCAGCTGTAGCCACTCAGGGAGGCAGTTTGTTCTGCAGTGTGGCAGACAGGGATGCCAAGGAAGGCAGGCTTGGCTCACCTCTAGCACTCTCCCCAGCACCACAGCACTTGAGCATTTGGACGTTAACGAAGACAAATGAAGTTGTCACTGGTGCAGTGTTTTATTTATTGAGTGACACTGGGGTGTGCCATGCACCCAGTGCGTTACACTGCACAACTGCCAGCAGGTAAGGTTCACTCATCCTCAGACTGCAGGGGATCTGCAAGATAAAGGAATAGTTAGGTTGGTCAAACTTCATGCCCCAAGTGTACAGATCAGTATGCATGAATGCAGAGCACCAGAGAAATGTTTCTGTGGTGGTTTAGTCTAGAGGAATTCCCCCTGTTACTTCCTGATGGTTTAAGATTTACACCCCCCCTTCATCTGGCAAACAGAAGTGAAACCTGGAACAAATCAAGAGCTGGAACCAACAGCACGTCAGAGTCACTATACATGCTGCACTGCTAACTGATGCACTCCTGCTCGGGGCCTGGAGGAGAAAGGAATGCAGTTTGCAGATAGGAGCCAGAAAGGAAACAAGTGGTGTAGGCAACCTACCAAGCAAGGAAGAAAACCACATTCAGATTTCTCCACATTACACCAAACACAGCCCAGGAGCAGCTGTGCTGCGCCAGAGTCATGCGAGCAGGCAGCACTGCTCGGCCTGCCCTCCCCTGCCACTGCCACCACACAAAGGCCTTGCCAAGAGAGAGGAGCTCACCCCAGCACTTGTGAGCTCTGCCTGCCTACCCCAGCCTAGGTGCTGACTGCGGAGCAAGAGTCAGTGTGGCTGAACCACCCTGCTGAGTGCCACATCCAACCGGCTCCAGTACCAGGGAGAGGTGGAGCATGCAGCACCAACCCCCTTCAGGTAACTGTAGCCAAGAAAAAGCAGCAGATTCAACCTCCTCCCTGCTTCCACAGCTAAGACTGAAGCTCCTGAGGCAAAGGAAAAATGTCTTCTGTCTGTCCTGTGTCCATTCCCTTACACAGCCTCTGCAGAACACCTGGCACAGGCTTCCCTGCCTCTGCCATGCCCAGGTGTGGGCACAAACCCCCAACCTGCTTCTACTCTGAAGCAGGGACAAGTGTCAGTTCCAACACGAATAGGAAGCATCAGCAGTGCAAACAAAATCACACCTAAAGCTTTGTAGTTCACCTTCCCCTTGGGCTGGTGCACTGAGAAGCCACTGAACAGGTGCAGACAACTTTGCTTTTCAGGCTGCAGATTGGGAGCACAAGCTGAGAGTGCAGCTCTGTCTGCACGGAGCAAAACCCTGCTCATGACTCCTATTAAAATATTCAACATGCATCCCTGTTGACAGTGTTTGTCTCCAGTGATTTTTCACACCAGATGGCCTTTTGGAATGCTCTGATGAAGGCCACCTGACTCAAGAATGCAATCCCAGTCTCTGCCTATACATTAGCAACTGGATGGAAGCAGAGGCACAATTAGCAAGATTAAAACCAGGTAAATAAAGTAGTTTCATCCTTTATTGACTTAGCTGCAATGCAAGGAGAGAAGAGAAATCTGCCCCTCTCACAACAACAAAAAAAAAAACAACCCCAGAGGGATCCCCACAATCATTTTTTTTTCTTTCCAGACCTGCTAAAGAGGGTGGAGCTTTGCTTTGGGTTTGTTTTTTGGTCTGCCCCTGTGTTATGCAGAAACCAGATAGGTGCAGATTACACAACAGGATTTAGCATCAAGTGTTAAGTACAAATCTTTTAGTCAATCTTGCTGCTTTGAGCAAAGAGGCTGAGAAAATGCAGCTGGCCAGGATAATTGGAGGCACAGATTATCCTGTAATGATCACAGTATGAAAACATTCCAGAAGAATGAAAAAAGCCATCAGCCCCCATTAGTCTGGAGGCATTTTAAGAGAAGCAGAGAACTTGGATGAGGAGAAGGGGAGGAATTCCTGCCTGAGCTGTCCCCTGTGCAGTTTGGTGACTCTGCTTATTAATAACTACAACACAGCTGAAATGGAGACTTTTCTATTTTCCTCTCCTGCTGTTATGACAGCTAAGGGAGAGCAAAGCTTGGTGAGCTTCAAACAAAAGGAGGTGTTCAGTGCCAGGGAATTAGCAGTGACCAAAGGCCTGTTCCAGCTTCATTCAGCACTCATCTTGAGCTGCAAGCCACTGCCATTGCTCTGTGCACAGACTTTGCATTGGCTCTCAGAGAGTCACAGAGAAGCCCTCTAGGCTCATCCAGCCCAACCACTCCACTAGGGCTGCTGCTAACCATGGCCCCAAAGCTCTGCCTCTCTGAAACACCTCCAGGGATGGGGATTCAACCACCTCCCTGGGCAGCCCGTGCCAGCCTTGGAGAACTTCAGTCAAGAAGTTTCTTCTGATGTCCAACCTAAACCTCCCCTGGTGCAATCTGGGACCATTTCCTCTTATCCTGACACTTATTACCAGGGAGAAGAGACCAACCTCACCTCTCTCCAAACTCCTTCCAGGTAGCTGCAGACAGCAATGAGGCCTCCCCTCAGCCTCCTCCTCTCCAAACTAAATCCCAGCTCCCTAAGCCAGTCTTCACCAACCCTGTTCCCCAGGCCCTTGCCCAGCTTTGCTGCCCTTCTCTGGAAACACTCCAGCCCCTCAACATCCTCTTTGGAGTGAGGGCCCCAAAACTGAACCCAGTACTGCAGGTGTGGCCTCAGCAGCACTGAGTACAGGAGGACAATCACCCCCTTGGTGCTGCTGGTCACACTACTCCCAGTGCAGGACAGGATGCTGTTGGCCTTTTTGGCCACCGGGGCTCACTGGAAGTCCACAGGGGCAGTTCTGCTGACCTCCAGTAACTGCACACTCCATCATTTCATGATCCCTGTGCCCAAGACAGCCACCAACTGTTATACCAACCACCAGCCCTTCTCTATTCACCAGCAGCAGGTCCAGCAGGGCACCCTCCCTAGCTGGCTCCCTCACCACCTGTGTCAAGAAGTTATCTTCCACACACTCCAGGAACCTCCAGGACTGCTCCCTCCCTGCTGCATTGTGTTTCCAGCAGACATCAGGGGAGCTGAAGTCCCCCAAGGAGAACAAGTGCCAGTGACTGGGAGACTTCTCCCAGATACCTGAAGAATATTTTAGCTGTCTCTTCATCGTGGTTGGCTGCCTGCAGCAGACTCCCACCATGATACCTGCCCTGCTGGCCTTCCCCTGATTCTTACCCAAAGGACTCCACCTCCTGTCACCACCATGGCCTGTTATCTTCCACCTCTCCCCAGCCTCAGAAGACAGTGAGATGGACTGTGCAGGAGAAGCAGCCTTTCCTTCTCACTCACTGTGCCAGCACAGGTGCTGAGGCAGCAGACTCAGCCAGCCCCAAGTGAAGCAGCATCAGTGTAAGAGTGCTACCAGGCAAGCCTCACAGCTCAGCACCACAGCTTTGTGTCCTCTCCATGGCTGCAGGAGCAGCAAAAGGCTTGGCACCTCCCTGCACACCTCCTCACTACCCAAAAGGCTTTCAGGAGCTCTCTCACCTGCCCTTGGCTCCCTGATTCCCAGGTCCCATATTTCTTTGTGGTTTTATTACCCGAAGGTCTTTTGAGTGTAATTTCATAGAATCACAGAATGTTTTAGGTTGGAAGAGAGCTCAAAGCTCAGCCAGTTCCAACCCCCCTGTGCCATAGGCAGGGACACCTCCCACTGGAACAGGTCACTCAAGGACTCATCCAGCCTGGTCCTGAACATCTCCAGGGAGGTTGTGAAGCACAGATCACATTCCATGCTTCTGTGCTCCACAACCTCCCTGGGCAACCTGTGCCAGTGTCTCACCACCCTCACTGCAAACAACTTCCTCCTAACATCCACTTTCAATCTCCCCTCTGCCACTTCAAACCCATTCCTCCTTGTCCTGTCTTTACCAGACCTTGTCAATAGTCCCTCCCCAGCCCTCCTGCAGACCCCTTTCAGATACTGCAAGGCCACTCCAAGGTCCCCTGGAAGCCTTCTCTTCTCCGGGCTGAAAAGCCCCAATTCCCTCAGCCTGGGTGATTTGTTCCCTTTTTCTTTGGGAACACCTTTCTCTTTGATCAGAAAGGAAGAACCTCCCAAGAGAAGCACAATTTTCCACTGAAACAACCCCAAAGAGCCTGGGGTCTGATGCAGAGAAGCAGATTACCTGGGACTGCTGTTGCCAATCATTTGGGTGGTGCAGACTCGAACACACCAGCTGCTCTCATGGCTTCAAAGTCCTTCATGGGATCATAGTTTTTGTAGAACTCAGCATAAGCTCGTTTCCTGGGTTCAGCCACTCCAAACTGCAAAGTAAGGCAGGGAGAAGTGAAGCTTGCTAAGGTTTTAGGAGCAGCATTTCTCTTCCATGAGCTCCATGCTACTTGTTCCAAGTATCCTCTTCTGCCTTCCTAGTGTATCGATGCAGGGTGCCAAGCAAGGTGTAGCTCCAGACTAAGTCTGACCACAGAGAAGCCTCCTGACAGGTGTGCAGGCTTACTGTCTCTGGTAGCCATTTGCTGAAGTTTCAGTCAGCTGTGGCATTTTGGTGCTGCAGGACCTGAAGTTAACTTCATTTCCAGGCACCTCCAGCAGCAGCTTCCCGAGTGCTGACACACTGCCAGCAGGGCATGAGTGAGCTCAGTGGGCAGACCAAGACTCAGCTCCTCCACAGTAACTCCAGCTGTGCTGCTTGCCTTGTGTAGGAGATCCAAGCCACCAAAGGACACCTACTGCTCTTACCTTTGTCAGGAGCCTCTTAAAGATCATGAAAAATAAACTCCAATCTGTAAATGGGATATATTTTTTCAGAGCTGTGACCCTCTTTTTCCAAATGGTACTCGAAAGGATAAAAGGACCATAGTAGCCTTCCCTACCATGGTTATCTTCAGTGTTTCTCAAACTATTTATGGGCAAGTTTTCTGACTCAGTGTAGAGGCACAAACTGGACAGCTCTCTTGAGCAGAGACACAGAGTTAGTGAGCATCAACTGTGTGCATGATGGAGAGCACTGCAGGAGACCAGGGCAAGTGGTCACAAGCTTCATGACCTTCAGCACACAGCTTAAAGCATCACCTCACTTCTCCAGACAAAGATTAGGAAGATTTATTTATGCTCTGGAAACATGCTTACAAAAACACATTACTAAAGCTCTCTGCTGAACAGGTCTCAACCAAATCTCAACAAAAAAAGATGAGTTCTTACTGTAAGGAAGCCTGAGACAAGTGTGGGCCCATGTGCCAGCTCCATTGCTACCTCAGGGGAGGCAGATTACAATGAGCTGTGTTGGAGAGGATGCAAGGGATGGCACACCAGGGTGGGAGGCCAGTAAGAGCCCTCAGCCAGTTACCTTGCAGCATGCTGGGGACACACAAGAACTCTTAAAGTCTTACAGAGATGGACTACAGGGATCAAGTAGTAAGGAATCAGCACAGGCAGAGCTTACTGCTAGGTTGGTGGCTGTGGAAGTGGCTGGGAATGGTCAGACTGCAAGAGTGAAAGCCAAGAGATGGACTCCCTCCCTGAAATGCTTAGACAGCAATGCAGGCAGCATGGGGAATGAGCAGGAGGAGCTGGAGATCTGCCTTAGGCTGAATGATAGCACTGCCAAACATGGTGGGACAGCTCCCACCACTGGAATGCTGTCCTGGATGGCTCTGCACTGTTCAGGAAGGACAGACCAGCAACAGCAGGTGGGGGAGTTGCTCTCAATGGGCAAGAGCAACTGAAGTGTGCTGAGTTCTACCCAAGGAGGGAGGCAGAACAGGTTGAAAGCTTGTGGGCAAGAATTAAGGGATCTGGCAAAGGAGGGGCTCTGATGAGATGCACCCAAGGGCGCTGAGAGAACTGCCTGAGGTGGTCGCTGCCACTCTCCAGCATCTTTGCCAAATGGTGGCAGGCAGGAGAGGTGCCTGAGGGCTGGAGGACAGCCAATGGCACTGCAGGCTTCAAAAGGGGCAAGAAAGAGGCAAAACCTCATCAATGCCATCAATGCTGACAGACAGAGTCTGCTCAGCAGGTTTGCTAATGACACCAAGCTGGGAGGCTTGGCTGAGCCAGCTGCAGGCTGTGAGGCCATCCAGAGAGAGCTGCACAGACAGAGCTGGGCACAGAGGAACCAAAGGAGGCTCAACAAGGACAAGGGCAGAGTCCTGCACCTGGGGAGGAAGAATAAACTGCAGCAGGACAGGCTGGGAGGGGACTGCTGGAGAGCAGCCCCAAGGAAAGGGACCTGGGAGTGCTGGGGGAGAACATCCATGGCACAGCAATGTGCCCTGGGGGACAATAGGGCATTAGTCAGAGTGGGTCCAGCAGAGTCAGGGAGGTTCTCCTTTGCCTCTGCTCTGCCCTGCTCAGACCTCCTCTTGAGCACTGCCTTCAGTTTGGGGCTCCCCAGTTGCAGAGGGACAGGGACCTGCTGGAGAGGGTCCAGGGGAGGGCTGTGAGGATGCTGAGGGGACTGCAGCACTGCCTGGGGAGGAAAGACCTGGGGAGGACCTGGGGCTGCTTAGGCTGCAGAAGAGAAAACTGAGAGGGGATTGGATCAATGTTTATCGGTATCTGAGGGCTGGGGGTGCGGAGTGGGGGACAGGCTCTGCTCACTGCTCCCTGCCATAGGCCAAGGAGCAATGAATGGAAGCTGCAGCACAGGAGGTTGCAGCTCAACACAAGAGGCAACTTCTTGCCTGGGTGGGTCCCAGAGCAGTGGCACAGGCTGCCCAGAGAGGTTGTGGAGTCTCCTTGTGTGGAGCCTTTGCAGCCCCTGTCTGGATGTGTTGCTGTGTGCCCTGAGCTAGATTGTCTGCTCCTGCTGTGGCAGGGGGCTTGGACTCAATGATCTCCTTGGGTCCCTCCCAACCCCTGACACCCTGTGAGGCTGTGCACACTCTAATGAGCACAGTTTATAGCCAAACAACTACAGAACTTACCTTGTATAAAGCTGCACATCCTACAGACACAAAGAATGCCCCAAAGAGGTGAATCTTCATCCTGCGGGCCAGCAGGCGCCGCATCTGCGGCTTGGGCAGCAGCGCAGCAGACATGGTGACAGTGTGCTGAGCACAGAACAAGAGAACATGTCACATCACTGCCTGGACCCACACAAATATGCTGAATTTTCTTCATACTGTCTAACAATCATTTTCACAGCATAGGCAGCAGCACTCCCCTCTGAGCTTTTAATACATCAGGGACAGAATTAAAAGACAACCTACCTATGACATAGAATCAGCCAGGTTGGAAGAGAGCTCCAAGCTCATCCAGCCCAACCTAGCACCCAGCCCCAGCCAATCAACCAGACCATGGCACTAAGTGCCCCATCTAGGGAGGTGGGGATAGGATAGAATGGGATGGGATAGGTTGGAAGAGAGCTCCAAGCTCATCCAGCCCAACCTATCCCCCAGCCCTAGCCAATGGCACTCAGTGCCCATCCAGGCT
>VWZI01001193.1:55843-95897 GCA_013396835.1 Psilopogon haemacephalus
AGCTGCAGAGAGCAATGAGCTCTGCCCTGAGCCTCCTCTTCTGCAGGCTGCACACCCCCAGCTCCCTCAGCCTCTCCTCTTGGGGCTGTGCTCCAGGCCCCTCCCCAGCCTTGCTACCCTTCTCTCAACACCTTCTAGCACCTCAGGATTTCTCACAGAATCAGTGAGGGTTGGAAGGGAGCACAAGGATCAGCCAGTCCCAACCCCCCTGCCATGCCCAGGGACACCCTACCCTAGAGCAGGCTGCCCACAGCCTCTGCCAGCCTGGCCAAAAACACCTCCAGGGATCTGGCCCCAAACACCTCCCTGCAGGGGCAACCCATTCCAGCCTCTCACCACTCTCCTGCTCAACAACTTCCTCCTCACGTCCTTTGTGCTGCCGATGCCTCGCACGCCCTCAACCCCCCGCATTTACATGAACCCACCCCAAATACACCCCCGTGGTGGAGGAAGCAGCACCGTGGGCAGCCTGAGACAAGCCCCTCGCTAATTCCCCTCTCGCTGCCCCCCGGCAGGGCCGCGCAGGGCTCGTCCTTGACGCGCTGAGGGACGCGCAGAGGTCACGGGCGGCCGCGACGGGCCGGGGGGCCGCAGCGACAGGAGGGAGGAGCGGCGGCTGCTGGCCATGGGGATGAGGGGGGAAGAGGGGAGAAGAAGACTCAGCGGAGCGGAGCGCGAACGCGGCCCCAGGGCAGCCTCACCTCAGCGCGGCCTCAGCGACCTCCTCCCGCCCAGCCGCCAGGGCACCCTCTGCGGCCTGCTGCCACGCATGCGCGGGAGATGGCGGCCGGGCTACGGCGAGCGGCGCGGCTCAATCCCCGCAGCGCAGGCGTCCGTGGCGGCTGTGCTGTAACGGGTGAGCGGGGCGGAGGGCGATCGGCCGCGCACAACAGGGACCCCCGAGCCTACGCTGCTGTGCCCGGGAGCTCCGTGGGGACCTTCCCTCGCCTCGGGCCTCCTGCGTATCGAGCAGCACGGCGAGCACGGCGCCAACCACCGCCGGGACACCTGGTGCCGGTGCCGCCGGCACACCTGCTGCCTCCCCGCCCTGCGCTCAGGCTGCAGCCGAGGGCGGCGCAGCGCAGGGTGGGCGCAAGGAGCGCCCTGGCTCGGCCAGGGCAAGCTGAGCTGTGCCAAGTCCCAGCTCTGCCAGAGGCCTGCGGTCACTGCCCCACGGCTTCCTAACGCAGCGCTGCCCTGCAGCCTTCCCGCACGCAGCAGTCACAGCCCCGGGCTCACAGGTGCCCATCGGACACCAGGGCTGTAGTGCCGCGACCCCAGGCACTGCTACAGGCTGGGGACAGAGTGGCTGAGAGCAGCCAGGCAGAGAGGGACCTGGGGGTGCTGGGAGACAGGAGCTGAAGAGGAGGCAGCAGTGTGCCCAGGTGGGCAGCAGAGCCAATGGCATCCTGGGCTGGAGCAGGAGCAGTGTGGGCAGCAGGAGCAGGGAGGTTGTTGTGCCCCTGTGCTCAGCACTGCTCAGCACACACCTTGAGTGCTGTGTCCAGTTGTGGTGACCTCAATTCAAGAGAGATGTTGAGGTGCTGGAAGGTGTTGAGAGAAGGGCAGCAAGGCTGGGGAGGGGCCTGGAGCACAGCCCCAAGAGGAGAGGCTGAGGGAGCTGGGGGTGTGCAGCCTGCAGAAGAGGAGGCTCAGGGCAGAGCTCATTGCTCTCTTCAGCTACCTAAAGGGAGGTTGTGGCCACATGGGGTTGGGCTCTGNAGGCTCAGGCTGGATGTTAGGAGGAAGTTCCTGGCAAAGAGAGTGATTGGCATTGGAATGGGCTGCCCAGGGAGGTGGTGGAGTCCCCATCCCTGGAGGTGTTCAAGCACAGCCTGGATGGGACACTTAGTGCCATGGTCTGGTTGATTGGATAGGGCTGGGTGACTGGATGAGCTTGGAGCTCTCTTCCAACCTGGCCTATTCTATTCTATTCTATTCTATTCTATTCTATTCTATTCTATTCTATTCTATTCTATTCCATTCTATTCTATTCTATTCTATTCCATTCTATTCTATTCTATTCCATTCTATTCCATTCCATTCCATTCCATTCCATTCCATTCCATTCCATTCCATTCCATTCCATTCCACTAGAGAGGCTGCTAAGAGTGGCTGAGCCTAGGAACAAATCAGCACTTTTCAGTCCTTTCCAGACATCCCTCAGCCAGTGGCTGTGCCTTCCTTGGCCATGTGGCAGTTGTGTGCTCTGCCCGTGGGTTCCAGCTCATCCCTGCCTGCCTGTGCTGTTATTGTCAGTTTTATTCCTGGGGAGTCTCAGTGGAATTCACTCCTAAGTTCCCTCCCTGTGAAGCGAAATATTCATTCCAGCCTTGCAGTGCCATACCAAAGCCAGCAGCAGCCAACATGACAGAAGAGCCTGGCCCTTAAAAACTTTGCTTTTCCTTTTGATGAGATTAGAGAAGAGGGAATGAAAATTGCATAGAGAAACTGTAAGCCAGCTACAAGCTGGGAGAATGATCTGAGCAGCAGCAGCAGCCCAAATGGGTACAATTTGGACATTCCTCAAACTGGAGAGACATCAGATTGAAATGAAGGATGGCTGAGAGCCTTTCCTGTGTGGACTGACACTAAATGCCAGGCGTTAGTGATGCCATGCAGGGAGAGGCACCTCTGGAGCCCCAGTGGGGTGCTCTGAGCTAGTGCTGCTCTTCCTGAGGCATCCAGTGAGACCAGGGAGAGCTTTCCAGGGGATCTGAGCAGCTCTGCCCACCTCACCCTCTCATCCTGCACTGATCTGTGGGCTACAAATATAGCTGGGGAGGGAATTTTGAGGCTGTGAGGGAGTGACAGGTCTGGGGGGAATGGAGCAAAGCTGGAGGTGGGGAGATTGAGGCTGGAGGTGAGGAGGAAGTTGTTGAGCATGAGAGTGGTGAGAGGCTGGAATGGGTTGCCCCTGCAAGGAGGTGTTTGGGGCCAGATCCCTGGAGGTGTTTTTGGCCAGGCTGGCAGAGGCTGTGGGCAGCCTGCTCTAGGGTAGGGTGTCCCTGGGCATGGCAGCGGGGTTGGGACTGCCTGATCCTTGTGGTCCCTTCTAACCCTGACTGATTCTAGGATTCATTGGAGGGAAAGCACAGGAGGTTTCATGGCTGCCACCATTCTAGGTTGTATGTGAGGGATCTTCCTATCAACAGCAGTCTCCATGGGAGAATGTTTTGGTGGATGGACAAGCACTGCAGATTTTTAAATCTGGGTTGCTGTTTTCCATAGCTTCCTTCATGGTCAGGTCATGGAATTCTTTTCTCTGTGGCTGCTTTCCCCATGTGCCTGTGATACTGCTGGCCAGGAGACAGCTTTGCCTTACAGCTAAGTTGCTAAATGAAGTGCTAATTGTTATTATTCTTTGACATCATTGTCATGGGCTATAGAGGCAGCTCCTTAGTGCTCTGTCCGGAGGGCAGTTCAAGACTCTGCAAATGAAAGATGGAAAAAGGGATAGAGGGAGAGCTGAGGAAGGAGGGCACGGATTCAATCGGTGCACAGATCTTGCCTACTGCCAGTCCACTTCCTGAGGTGATTGTAAGACTGAATGCAGGTTTGGACCTGAGTGGGCCCTGTGCATCCAAATGTGTCAGAGCACATAAACGTCCTGACAGCACCGAGGCAATACAGGGACAACAGCAGCCCTGCCCTTCCCAGCCCTTCCCAGCCCTGTGGTCACCAGCACCTGGCTCCACCTTTTGCAGGTGAATATGAGGGCCAAAGGTGCCACAGTCAGCAAAGCAGACTCTGCAGTTCTGTGGCCATTTGAGCTACATTTCTAGCTCAGATATAGCAAAAAGCAGTGAAGAGGTGAACGTTCTAGAGACAGGCTATATAACAGCACCAATGGATAATATCATTTCATGGGAGCATCAAGAGCCTCATGCCTGGATGCACAGCTTGTTCTGCCCCTTTGCTGCTTTCTGCTCTGCCCCCTGCTCTCTTCCCCTGCTGCTCTTTTGGCTGCTGCTGCTTCACCACTGCTTGAGCCCTTCCCCATCCTGGGACAGGTTACCTTTCCCTCTCCAAAATGCAGTGGCAGCAGCAACAGCTGAAGCTCTTCCATGGTGCCCTCAGAAGGATTGAGCTTTTTGAGGAGCAAGGGCAGATGTTAATGCTAAACTGTCTCTTGCTCATGCTCCACTGAAATTTGAATCTAAATTTACCTCTCACTCTCGTGACAGAGAAGGTGGTCAGGGGATGGTTGTCCTGCCCCCAAAGAGTGGCAGCTGTGATGCTTGGGGCTGTGCATTCTGCAGTGTAGACTGGAGCCAGCCCAGTACCAGCACTGTGACGCTGCAGTGATTTTTCTTGTGCCACAAGAAGCCTTTAGATAATCATAACCTGGATCAAATTAGAACCAAAAAAAAAAATCTGCTGGAGGAAGATCACGTGGGGCATCAGGAGTCCCCAGAGCCAGCAGCGTGCCTAAATAGTTTAGCTTTTCATAAAGTCAACCTCTACCACCAGATAAATACCAAAATCCGTCAGGGCTGTGTGGCACAGGTGGCAAATGCACACACCTGGGTGCTCCTGCACCAGAAATTAACTAAGGCAATGCTCTCTTACCCCAGCTGTGTCCACACCAGTCTAGGGGGCTGTGCAACCAGCAAAGCTGTCGTGGCACAAGAAGCTATTCAGCAGAACCAGAGTGGCAGCTGTACCGTAAATAAAGGTGAATCAAGGTTTCCTAAATGGGGAAAAAAGGTCAAAATTAGGAGTGGGAAGAAAAATGTTTGTGTAATTAATTGATTGTGGGCAATTATTGAGGCAGGGATTATGAAATATGTGGTTATTTTTATTTCCAAAAAGCCCTGCCCACAAACTGTGTACAAAGCAGTTAAATTTAGGTTCTAATTCGGTTAGGAAAAATCTTCACAAGGATGCTTACAGGCAATTTAGTAATTTAGAAAAATCAGAATACTGGGAAAAGTTTAGCCACAAAATGGCTTTGCCCCACTTATAAATAGGCAGCCTGGAGCCCTAGGGAGAGTCTGTGCTGCTCACAGCAGTGGAGTAGAATTCAGTCCCTGGCTTCTTTGTGTTGGAGCTGTTTGATGTCTTGATAGCCAGTGAGAGGCTTCCAGACCTTCCCAGGCTCTAGCACGGTGCTGGGAAAGAGGCAGATGAGCACTGACCTGATCCTGGTTCCTCTTGGCATGGAGGTTTGCAGAGGTGCAGGCAGAGCTCTTGCAGATGTGCAGAGATCAGGGTGTGGGTGGCACTGCTCACCATGGCCTGAGGCACTCACTGCCTTCTCCTGGGAAGCTTCAGGCACTTCAGTTTCCAGGTCATTCAAGCTAAGGTGGCCTGGAGCAGGAGGCAGAGCAGAACACACTGGCCAAGCTGAGCAGAATGTAGAGCAGAGCAGCACAGACTGAGGCAGAGCAGGGAGGCAGAGGCAGCACAGAGCAGCACAGAGTGAGGCAGAGCAGTGAGGCAGAGGCAGCACAGAGCAGCACAGAGTGAGGCAGAGCAGTGAGGCAGAGGCAGCACAGAGCAGCACAGAGTGAGGCAGAGCAGTGAGGCAGAGGCAGCACAGAGCAGCATCTTCCCAGCCAGGCCACGGCTGCTGTGCATGTTCAGGCCCAGGCAGGAGCATCCAGGGGCACAGTTCACAGCTGTGTGGCAGGGTTGTCTGGACTGGCTTTCTGGAGTATGGTTCTGTTCTTGTTCTGAAGTCCTCCAGGTTTGGAGACCCTACCTGAAACAAACACCCTGTAGCAGGGCAACCTGACTCACACCAGCTGGATGTTCAAACAGTACTCTGTGTCATGCTTGCCTCAGAGTTTAACTGGGACAAGTCTACCTTCATCTGTCATTGCCAGAGACATTTTGCATTATCAGGCTCTAGACAGCCTGATCTAGCATGAGGTGTCCCTGCCCATGGCAGGGGGGGGTTGGATCCTTCTGGTCCCTTCCAACCTTGGCTGATTCTATGGTTCTATTTGTAAAGGGTTAAGCCCTCCTGGAAGGTCTTACCTGGAACTTGATCCTGACTCCTCTCTGGGGGTGGTCTGACCTGCCCCCAGGTATTGTGTTTAGCTCCCTCCCATCTCTTGATGAGCCCTCTTATAAAGAGGGGAATGAACTTCCTCTTTCTTCCTTTTGGTCTCTGCTTTCACCAGCATCTTGCTGCCCTGCTGCTGTTTCACCACCTGATCCCCAACAAGCACGTGGGGACAGCAGCCAGATTTGGAACTCAAACCTGCTGCATCCCACCAGCATCTATCTGCATCTACCAACAATTTCCAACTTCACCTCTTGGATCCAACTTCCATCCACTCCCATCTACAGGTTGGTTTGGGGTTTTTTTTGTACTTTGTTCTTTTTTTTCTTCCCCCCTATCCTCTGTAATTCCCCTTACTTTATACCTGTATCTTGTATTTTGTTCCCTCTCCCCATATCCTCTGTAACTCCTCTTACCTTATACCTGTACCTTGTATTTTGTTCCCTCTCCCCTATCCTCTGTAACTCCTCTTACCTTATACCTGTATCTTGTATTTTGTTCCCTCTCCCCCTATTCTCTGTAATTCCCCTTACCTAAAATACCTTCTATTTATTGTTAAAGTTTACTGTTTTACTTCCAAATCAAATTAAGTATTTATTGAGCTTTTTGAGCTCAGGGGGACTGGCTTAAAATCTAATACACTATGATTGTTATCTGATTTCTTAGGATGAAACCAAAACACAGCCACAGAAACATCTCCCTCCTGTCCCTGTTCCATGCTCAAATGAGGGCAGGGTTCTCCTGTCTTCTGGGATGTAAAATGTTGTGTAGCAATGGGAATAAATGCTGCCTGCACTGGAACTGAAGCCACAACAGGAGCTGGCTTTGCGCTGTTCTTTACTCCTCTGTGTCACTGCCTTACTCTGAGAAAGGTTTTTCATTCCTCACCTAGTTTGCCAAGAAGCCTCTGACCTCCAGGAAAGCTGAAAGTGGCCAAATGCTGCTGTTCACACAGCTAGAATTTTGTTCAAGGAATTGGTCCCCCTTGGGAAATGGCAGAACAACTGACCTGGGGGAACAAAACAATGGCTAGGAAGTGAGGATAGGATAGGATAGGATAGGATAGGATAGGATAGGATAGGATAGGATAGGATAGGATAGGATAGGATAGGATAGGATAGGATAGGATAGGATAGGATAGGATAGGACAGGATAGGACAGGATAGGACAGGATAGGACAGGATAGGACAGGATAGGATAGGATAGGATAGGACAGAACAAGCCAGGTTGGAAGAGAGCTCCAAGCTCATCCAGTCCAACCTATCCCCCAGCTCTAGCCAATGGCACTCAGTGCCCATCCAGGCTTTGCTTCAACACCTCCAGGGATGGGGACTCCACCACCTCCCTGGGCAGCCCATTCCAATGCCAATCACTCTCTCTGCCAACAACTTCCTCCTCACATCCAGCTTGAACCTGCCCTGACACAACTTGAGGCTGTGTCCCCTCCTGTTGCTGGTTGCCTGGCAGCAGAGCCCAACCCCACCTGGCTACAACCTCCCTTCAGGTAGTTGTAAACAGCAGTGAGGTCTGCCCTGAGCCTCCTCTTCTCCATGCTAAACAACTCAGCCTCCTTCAAGTAGATCAGTCACTCTCCACAAGCTATCTCCCTCTTCCCAAGAATGCCCCTGCTGTTGCTTATTTGGGTGTTGGGAAGCCCCTTGGTTAGCAGTGCTGTGTTGAGGGAAGGCTCCCCAGCTTGACTGGGATGCTTGATGGCCTTGCAAATAAAGCAGATTTTCTTTACAGTCCTAACTTTGCTGACAGTGAAGGAGCTGCTGACTACACAATCTCCAGTGGGGCTAAAATCCACAGGAGGTTGTGGTCCCAGGTTTGAAAGGGAAGGCACAGCCACACCTGTGAGGCTTCCTGAAAGCAGCCAAATCACCTGCTCAGGTATTTCAACAAACCTGTTGTTGCCATAAGCTTCCAGCAGCGAGTGCCCTGAAAGCAGCCTGGTTCAGCTTGGCTGGTTGGTTTGACATCATCTCTTTAGGAGGTTGTCCCTCTCAGCTCTGCAGTGCACTGAAGTTGTTGAGCTTTGTGATTAGCAGAGCCTGGCAAGAGCCAGCAGCGTGAGGCGACCTCGGTTCACTGTGCTGTGATGAAGTGAGCTCAGGATGTGTTTTCCTGGAGTGATCTGGCCCTGCTCAGTGCAGCATTCCCTTTAAGCCTCTGGAAAACGTGCCCTGCTTTTCCAAGCAGGAGGCTGCTCTCACCCACAGCCTCTACCCCAGTATTTATTAGCATGGCTTGCTAACCAGGGACCTCGTACTGGCAAATGAAACTGCAGAAGGGCACCAGTAAGGAACAGGATGCTGAAAGCCAAATGGAAAACAGGAATCCATAAAAAGGCTGAACTAGCTGCAAGTGCGAGCTCAGGCTTTGAAGTTAGTTCAAGTGCTGCATGCTTTAATTTTGGTGTAATCTTCTGATGGGGGTACAAATGAGCACTCAGATTTTGTAAGGCTTGGCCCAACGGTAGATGAATCAGAGTGTTGATGGTTACCAACAACTGCCCAGCCAGAGGAGCTGTGGTCTTTGTTCACTGAGGTTGGATAATTGGCTTCAGTGGGAGTTTGGGGTGCGGAGCAAATGAAGTGTCCCAGCCCTCGGCTCTCCTAAGATTGCTCAGCAGAGGCTCAGCTTTTGCCTTCAGAACAACCTGAACACGGATTCAGAGAAAACAACAAGTCCCTGCAGAGTTCATCTGCTCATTGCCCAGCCCCAGCGTGGGCTTGAGAATACTTAAGTCATCGGGACAGATACTTACATCTGAGCTGGTTTTAGAAGCCCTTTGGTGACAGTAAGGACAGCAAAAGCTCTCTGGGCAGTTCGTTTGCAGTGCTCAACTGCTGCCTGGCACTGCAGCCTGTGCTTACTGCTGTGTTTCCCGGGAAGCAGCTCTAGTGGCTCTGCTTTGATTTCCTAGCCCTTTGCTGTTGTTTTTCTAGCAGACTTCGGTGTGGAGCCGCAGAGGAAAAGCTGTGCTTGCCTGGGGTGCCTCGCTCAGAACAAACCAGCCCAGATGATTGCTTCTGTTCTGTGGGCAGCCCCCCGAGGGCCTGCTCCTGCCGGGCGCTGAGCACCGCTGGAGACATGAAGCAGGAGAACAAGCTCAGGATGAGGAAGTCAGGAGTGAAGGTGATCTTTGAACTGCAAGGCCATGACTGGTGGATGAGCACAGTCCCACACTCTCCTTTTGCAGATGATTAGCTTGAAAGCAGTAAATAACTTGCGGGAGTCTAGTGAATGGCCAACACCTGCTGTGAATTACTTCCTCGTTGAGGACAAAAAGCCATAGGTACAGCTAATTTTTTTTCCTGTTGCATATGCTTTCTGGAGGAAAAAGAACTGCCCCCAGCTGCCTTTATCTTCCCTTTCCAGCAGCTGTACAGACCTGTGGGAAGATCCACCCAGATTCCTCAGCAGCACAAACCATGGTCCCGTTGATTGGCTAGGGCTGGGTGCTAGGTTGGACTGGATGAGCTTGGAGCTGTCTTCCAACCTGCCTGATTCTATTCCATTCCATTCCATTCCATTCCATTCCATTCCATTCTATGAATCCCAAAGGATATTTTTTAAGGAAAATATAAAGTGCAACAGATGCAAGCCAGTGCAAACCCAAATGCTTGGAGACCTTCATTTCTGAAAAGGCACAGAAAGTGGTGGCTGGAACATTGCCCTTGGAAGTAGGTTATGCACACTGAGCTCAAGCCCTGTGTGACTGTGACAGTAGTGTACCAAAGGAAGTAACTGGTGTGTATACATCAGCACAAAGAGAGCCACCATGCAGAGCCTTCAGGGAGGGGCACGTCCAGATGCCTGCACACTCATACATGCCCTCATGCTGCAGATTACTGCGGAGTTGTTGCAGGTTCAACTCCCAAAGTGTTCCCTTTCTCCAGAAACGAGTGGAGTTCAAACCAGTTATGCTCTGGGGTTTATAAAAGCAGCAGTGACCAGCTGGGTGTCACAGCTGGGGTGACATTCACAGAATTACAGAAACATCCAGGTGGGGAGAGACCCCCAGGATCACCAAGTCCAACCTATAGCCTGTAACCAGGTGGCTCTGCTCTTCGTTCAGCCACCGAGAGTGCTGTAACCTTGTTGGTTGCATTCAGTCTGCCACAGGCACCATGGAAGAGCTAAAGAGCAATAAAAGGTCTAGCAGGAGATGTCCCTGCCCAGGGCAGGGCTTGGAACCAGATGATTTTAAGGTCCCTTCCAACCCAAAGCATTCTATGGTTCTAGAGCACTTGCAGTGAGCTCTCTGCATTTACTGGCACCGGCAGATGGGGACTGTTGTCTAAGCAGCTGTGTGCACTCCTTGGGGGTGATGCTGGGGGGGTCCTTGCTTGCCTTGGCAGTTGTTTCATTTAGCTTTGCAATTAATGGCACAGTGGCTGTGTGCTTTGTTCACAAAGCCTTTTCTGAGAAGTGAGCCTCCCTGTCTTTGTAACCTTGCCACCAGAAGCTTCTCAAATGCATACGGTGGAGGGGAACCCTCACAGGATTGGTTCAGAGCAAACAGCAGCACCTCAGACTGCAAGCACAAATCCACTCACTACTGTCCACTGTGAGATGAGATGAAAGCTTCATGTGAGAAATGCACAGAGCTCATCAGCACCCTCTGAAAAAACACACCACGGACATGTGGAGTTAAAGTGCTGCTGGCAGAGCTTTCACAGGGGGTACCAGGAAGCTCTGTCCCCTCCTTCTGTCCCTGGCTGCCTGGCAGCAGAGCCCAACCCCACCTGGCTACAACCTCCCTTCAGGCAGTTGTAGACAGCAATGAGCTCTGCCCTGAGCCTCCTTTTCTGCAGGCTGCACACTCCCAGCCCCCTCTTAAGTTCCCAGTTAATCCTTTGACCTTAGTTCCAGCAGCAACTGTCCCAATTCTTTTTAAAACTGTTTAAAATGTTAAGAATAAGCAAGAAAGGAGTGAGAGCTCCACAAGAACTGTGAGCTCCTGCAGCCTTGCAGTGTGCAGTGCCTGCAGAGATAGGATGTTCTACACAAGTTCTCAGTCACAGCTCTGGCCTCATATATTTTAAGCCTTCCTTGTGGATCAAAACACAGAGAGGAGGCAGAATGTGCAACTCCTGCCCAGGAATCAGACTGCACTTAAAGGCAACCACAGCAGTGCTGGATTTTGTGATAGCTCAGACACCTCCTGAGCTACCTTTGACAGAGAGCAGTGAACAGCAGCGCTGAGAGCAGAGTCTGCCAGGACACTGTTTCAGGGCCATCAGTTCATTGCAGTGTTTTACCTGGTCATTAGGTCAGGCACTGAAGAACTGGGTTTTATTCTAAGCTCTTTAGGACCAAGGCCACCTACTTGTCTGGGCCATGCACACTTCCATGGCATCTCACACTTGTAAGCAAATCAGCAACAGGAGAGTGAGTGGCACAGTGGTGTTGATGTGCAGCACAGTGACAGGTGTTTATTTGCTACCTTTGGCTGATGTCCTGTGGTTCTTAATAGTGTTCCAAGCTGTCACCTTTGCTCTGGAAACACTAAGGACAAACCTGAGGTGCACGCTGGGTTTGTGTCTGCTGCCCAACTCCAATGCATTTCTCTGCATTTCCTTCCTCAAGGAGATTTTACTCTGCCTGCAAAAGGAGCCAGAAGGTCATTCCTGCCTTGCAGCTTGATCACACAGCCAAAGGAGCTCTCCCAAAAATGCATCTGTATTAGATTTAAGCCAGCCCCCACCCCAAGCTCAAAAAGCTCAGTAAATACTTAATTCTATTTGGAAGTAAAACAACAAACTTTAACAATAAATAGAAGGTGCTTTAGGTAAGGGGAAGTACAGAGGATAGAGGGGAGAGGGAACAAAATACAAGGTACAGGTATAAGGTAAGGGGAATTACGGAGGACAGGGGAGAGGGAACAAAATACAAGGTACAGGTATAAGGTAAGGGGAATTACAGAGGACAGGGGAGAGGAAAAATCAAAGTACAAAATGAACAAAAAAGAATACAACGCATAGATGGGAGTGGATGGACATTGAATCCAAGAGGTGATGTTGGAAATTATTGGTAAATGCAGATGGATGCTGGTGGGATGCAGCAGGTTAGAGTTCTAAATCTGGCTGCTGTCCCCACGTGTTTGCTGGAGAGCAGAAGGTTAAACAGTAGCAGGGAAGCAAGATGCTGGTGAGGAGGCAGAGGCCAAGAGGAGGAAATAAGAAGTTCATTCCTCCCTTTATAGGGGTCTCAGCAGGAAGGGGAAGGAGACTAAACATGACATGTGGGGACAGGTCAGACCACCCCCAGGGAGGAGTCAGGATCCAGTTCCAGGTAAGACCCTCCAGGAGGGCTTAACCCTTTACAGCATCAAAAGGAGAGAACCAAGGCATGGCTGGCCTGGCTCTGAGCAGCAGCAGCCATGGCTGGCTTCGGTTCTCAGCAGCAGCAGCCATGGCTGGCTGATGTTTGCAGCCAGGCTGGCAGAGGCTGTGGGCAGCCTGCTCTAGGGTAGGGTGTCCCTGGGCATGGCAGGGGGCCTGGAACTGGCTGATCCTTGTGGTCCCTTCCAACCCTGATTCTATGATCCTATGATTCCAGTGAGCATCAGCACTGGCAGAAGGAGGATCAGTTGCTAAGAACCCAACTCTCCAGGTGCCCTGTTGGCACTCAGGTACTCACTTTGTTTCTTGAGAGGCTTCAAGTGTCTCTTCACAGTCACATTGCTGTGATGAGAAGCTTCAGAGTTTCCAGGATTTGTGAAGGACACAGATGAAGCTCCTGTGTGCAGAAAGAAAGAAAATGGTGGGAAACTGAGTGGATTGCATATCCTGTGGTGCTATCAGAGCATGACTGCTAACAGGAGCTATTTAAGGAGCACAGATCACAGCATCCTTGGGGAAGTCCTAAGAGAGTGTACACAAGGGTGTGAACAAGTGGTGACACAAGGGACATGCAGCATCCCTGGCACAGCACAGATGACAAAACAGCTTCAGCTCTCTGCTTCTACATAAGCTGATAAAGCACAAGAAGGGAAGGCTCCAGGGGGACCTCAGAGCTGCTGCCAGTGCCTGAAGGGATCCTGCAGGAAGGCTGCAGAGAGACTGTTCCTGAGGGGGTCTGAGACAGGCCAAGGGGGAATGGTTTGGAGCTGAGGCAGAGCAGGGTTAGAGTGGAGCTGAGCAAGAAGAAGTTGTTGAGTGTGAGGGTGGTGAGAGTGTGGCACAGGCTGCCCAGGGAGGCTGTGGCTGCCTCCTTGGTGGGGGTGCTGCAGGCCAGGCTGGATGAGGCCTTGAGCAGCTAAGTCTAGCTGAGAGGTGTCCCTGGGCACGGTGGGGAGGGTGGAGCAGATGAGCTCTGAGCTGCCTTCCAACCTGGGCCATTCTGTGACACTGTGCCAGCTGCTCCACCATCACAGGCTCTGCTTTTGAAGTGCTTAATGTCTGCCTAACTCAAAGCACTGAAGCACTCCTGACCTTTTGCTCTCTTGCAGGAGCTGCCTGGCACTCCAAGTCTGCCCAGTGATGCTGTTCATGTTTTCTGGCTTTGATGTGTTTTAACAAGGCCACATTGAGACTGAATTGTGCCAAGTAGCATCAAGTTGGATACTGTTGGCAGTGTTGATCTCTGAGGTCCCTTCCTACCTGAGCCATTCTGGGATTCTGTGCTGGTGATTCTATGACTCTAAGACACCAGGGAGGTGCAATATGTATGAGAACTAAGTAGGATTTAAATGACAGAGCTTGGTTAACCACCTGTAAGGAGTGATGAGGAGTGTTTCTTCAGATCTTCTTGCACTTTAAGGAGGATTCTCTCCTGCTCCAAGGCTTCTATGTATTTGGAAAGGGACCAGGAAGCCTGCAAGAACCATTAAAACCCATCAGACTCCTGACCAAGTCACTCCTAGTTCCTTGTTCATTTCAACTGCTTTGTATTTTATCCCTGATGCTGAATAATCACAGTCCAAGGAGAGGTTTTGTCCTGACCTGGCTGCAAACACCTCCAGGGATCTGGCCCCAAACACCTCCCTGCAGGGGCAACCCATTCCAGCCTCTCACCACTCTCCTGCTCAACAACTTCCTCCTCACCTCCAAGCACCTCCAGCCTCAGTCTCCCCACTTCCAGCTTTGCTCCATCCCCCCTAGTCTTGTCCCTCCCTGATACCCCTGGTCTGAGTCCTGCTCTCTTCCCTTTCTTCTTCAAAACCTAAAAGCATCAGACCTGTCCCTTCCCAAAATAGTGCCACTGTATGCTGGTCAGGACTGGAGTTTTACCTCCCTGCCCCATCCTGCCACTGTGTCCTGTCTCACACTGCCAGAGGTCTCATTATCCTCACTGCTCTTTCTGCCTGTGCCCACTGCAGGAGAATGGAGCTGCCAGTACAGACAGGCCAGCTGGAGCTGTCACCTCCCTTTGCTAAGGAAAAACAGTGCTCTGTGACCTGCAGCAGCCACACCTCAGGGTCCCTCTGAATTTTAGCTCACTCTGCCAAGTCACAACAGGCACCAAGCTCTGGGCAGCCTGCTCTAGGGTAGGGTATCCCTGGGCATGGCAGGGGGGTTGGGACTGCCTGATCCTTGTGCTCCCTTCCAACCCTGACTGATTCAGTGATTCTAAGTCAGTGTGACAACTGTGCTTCTATCTGGCCTTCTTTGTCCTTCCAGCTCAAGAAGTTCCTCACTGCTCTGTGGTGTCACGGCTCAGTAAGAACTTGTAGCATCTTCCTGTAGCAGAAGGGGGCTAGGAGGGAAGAGTGCTCTGTAGAAGGCTTTTGCTCTTCCTGCAGTTGCCTGCCTCCTGCTGAGGACTGAGGCACTTGGTAGTGCTCTGCTGCCTCGCTCAGCCCTTTCTAAGTAGGTGTGAGCAGCAGTGGCAGGGGCACACGAGGGGTCAGTGTGAGCTTAGCTGTGCAGCTTGCCCTGGCGCTGCGGTGTCAGGTTCCAGGCTTGTTCCTGTGTTCTGCTCACAGCTGCTCTGATGCCACAGGGAGAGCTGCACAGAACAGCAGCAGTGGCCAAAGTGTGAGTGTCTCCCCCTGAGACTGGGACGATGTCATGATGTGGCTGCACAGACCGTGGCAGTGCCAAGGGAGCTGTGAAGGGTCCCCTGCCATGCCCAGGGTGGCATTTCTTCTCCTCCTGCCTGACACATTGCCACTGCAGATGTGATGCATGGTGAGAGCTGCTCTGGAGGGAGCTGCACAGAGTGATTCTCTGACAGATTCCCTGTGCAGAGTTCCTAAGTTAGTTCAGCACCAGTTTTTCCTGTATGAGCAGAACAGGACTCTCAGGATATGAATTTCACATGCAATGAAAGGTTTTTACTCCAGAATTTAGCTTCCTTTTCTTCCATTTATCTGTAAATCTTCTTTTCTTAACTGAGCACACCTAAGGCCTGGATGTGTTGTGTTAGGTATTGGTACTACTGAGAACATGCATCTCCAAAACCCAAACCCACCTGTGAGGCAAGAGCCACAGGAGTTATCTCAAGGGGGCCTACAGGAGGGCTGGGGAGGGACTATTCACAAGGGCTTGTAATGACAGGAGGAGGAAGAATGGGTTTGAACTAGCAGAGGGGAAATTGAAACTGGATGTTAAGAGGAAGTTCTTTACAGTGAACCATTCCATGGTTTATGGGAGAGTGCCCAGGTACTGGAGAATCACAGAATGGCTCAGGTTGGAAGGGAGCTCAAAGCTCAGCCAGTTCCAACCCCCCTGTGCCACAGGCAGGGACACCTCCCACTAGAACAGGTCACTCAAGGCCTCGTCCAACCTGGCCCTGAACACCTCCAGGGAGGGAGCAGCCACAACCTTCCTGGGCAACCCATTCCTGACAGCAGCATTCCAAACTGAGCTGCTCCTTCCCACTCTCCCAGGCTCATTTGAGCTCTCTTGGATGATGGTCCCAGTAGCAATGCATTTATTGCTCACCTGCCATCCATAGCCATCTGCAAACAAAGCTGAGCCTCTCTCCATGTCAGTCTCATTTGCCAAAGCACTGCTGGCCAGGCCCCAGAGTTTTGCCTCTGCCTCTTTAGTCTGCCAACAAGAAGAGCTCGTAGTTAGGAGGTAACCAATGGTGGACTGACCCAAAGCAAAAAGCCAAGCCTGGGAAGAAGATGCTGTCACTGGGGGGGATGAACCCTGGCAGTATCCTCAGGGGTGCTGCTGTCACTGTGGGGGATGAACCCTAGCAGTATCCTCAGGGGTGCTGCTGTCACTGGGGGGAAGAAACCTAGCAGTATCCTCAGGGGTGCTGCTGTCACTGGAGTGGGGATGAACCCTAGCAGTATCCTCAGGGGTGCTGCTGTCACTGGGGGGGATGAACCCTAGCAGTATCCTCAGGGGTGCTGCTGTCACTGGGGGGATGAACCCTAGCAGTATCCTCAGGGGTGCTGCACCATTTGAATAGCTCTGCTGTCACTGGAGGGGGCAGCAGGCTCAGGCAAGAGAAGAGGGAATGGCAGGTTCTTAACACAACAGGAGCAGGGGAAAGGGTTTCAGAGACATGGCTGCTCCATCTGCTCTGTTTTAAATGCAGCTGACGAGCAGAGCAGCCTGCAGCCTGCTTACTGAACTGCCTGGCACCTTCTAACGTGTCCTGCCCTGGTTCCCAGCTTGGAATGGCAATTCATCTTTCCCATTTGGTCTCCATAAAAGCTAGGCTTTTGCCCTCCTGGCCAAGCTTGCTCTTTACTTCCTCAGTTTTAATCAGAGATCTTAGAGACAGGCAAAAAGGAGATGGAAGAGAGAAGTCTGTGGAGAGAGAGAAGTGCCTTACTTTGAAACACTGCATTCTTGCACTGCCAGTGCTGCCAGTGGCCCTGCCAGACATACCTGCATGGAAGCAGCCTGCTTTGAAGACAGGAACTGCAGTTGTTGGAGCCTAGGCTTCACTTGACCGTGGTGTGTAGCCTTGAGCAACACTTCAGCGTTCCTCAGTTTTGTCTGACAAGACAAGAGGGGATCAGGCATCCACCTGTTCCTGTGGGCACAGCTGTTCCTCTGGGCACAGCTGGCCCTGCTGCTGGGGTGGCTGTCACCATCAGCAATAGTTCAGCACACATGTGCACAGGATTGCAAAGAGCTGAAGGCCTTCAAGTGATGCTTAGGGTAGTTTGGAAGGCAAATAGTTTCTCTGCCCTTCCAGGAATGTTCTCTGCTCAAAGCTGGCCAAACATTTTGTGAAAAATAAACCCTTGCAAAGCCTATGGCCAATAGGAAAAAAAATCCATTGGATTTTAATAATGAAATTCCAAGAAAAGCAATTTTACAAGCAAGCATTCCACTGCTGAGGTCAAGCTCTGTGTCTGGGAGCTGATTGTGAGCAGTCTGACAGTGCCACCTGAAAGCTGAGAGATGGTCAAGAGAATAGAGAGAGCAGACAAAGCAATCGGCAGATGCATAGGCTGGAAATAATGTGCAGGCTTAGCAAATGCTTCTTCTGAGATTTGCTTTGCTTTGCTTTCAGCAGTGACCCAGGACTGTGAGTTCTAAGGTAGGACAGGTCCTGTTAGTGCAAACAGGTCTGCAGTTACCCATTTCACACATGGACCCCACACAGGTGGTTTGGGTTTCAATTCAGCCTCTCTGTTGCTCTTCTTAATGTGGCTAAATGTGGCTAAACCACATTTCCCCCTCTGCTTAACAGGAGGAGCATTCTACTGACTCATCTGCTTCAGGTTCAGCAGCTGGATAGGCACTGCCAGCGTTGGGAACTGGTTGCCCCAGGACTAGGGCCCATGTAAAGCTTCAGCTTCTCACAAGAACACTTGGGCAGCTTTGGATCAGGCCAAGAAGGAGCTCTTTTAATTCACTTGCGTTTGCTCAGCAAGGAGGCTCTGTGCAGCTCCTCAGCTGTCACCTGAAGCTTGGCAAGCTTCTCCTCTGCCGGTTTCCACTCCTCCTTCCGCATCCTTCTGCCCCTTTCTCTCTCCAAGGCAAGCAGGACTTTGTTGCTGGCTGCATCACTTCGAAACGTGCAGAACTTTGGCCAGAATTTAAAGAGCAGAGCAAAAACAGTCATCTGGAGAGGGAGAGGAGAGGGAGAGGGAGAGGAGGTTAAGGCCAAGCGCACTAAGTGGACAGGGCTTGCTGCAAAACCAAACACACAGCTCACCCTGGGATGACTCTGAGCACCCAGCCCTGCTCCTCCCAACTCCTGCTAAGCCACTGCCACAAACCCACATCCACCTGCCTCTGAAATACCTCCAGGCATGGGCAAAGTTCTGAGGTGCTCCTGGCTCAAGCTAAAAAGCCAAACTACAGCAGCTGTGCCATGCCTTGGCAAAGGAAGGATGAGGAGCAAAACAGGAGTGATGGCAGCAAAGACCTAAGTGGCCTTCCAACTCCACAGCTTTGCTGAGATCAGAAGAGTCACAGAGCTGCTTGGGGTACAAGAGGCCTCTAGGGTCACCCAGTCCAACCAGCAACCCAGCACCACCATGGCCACCAAACCATGGCCCCAAATGCCATGGCCACACCTTTCTGGGACACCTCCAGGGTTGGGAACTTCACCACCTCCCTGGGCAGCCTGTGCCAGTCCCTGACCACTGACCACTCTCACAGCAAAGATTTTTTTCCTCACCTCCAGCCTAACCCTCCCCTGGCATAATTTCTCCTGGAGAGAAAGGAAATACCTTTTTTTTTTTTTTTTGCCTCTGGAAAGGCTCTTAAACCACATTACAGATCCATGAGCAAATCTCAGATAATTTTTAAATGATATAATCTCTCACAGGGTCTTTTTTTGAACTCGAACCAGAAAAACAGTGTTAGAAAAGCAAACAGAGGGGCTGAGTGGATGGTGGTGCTGCACGCAGCAAGGCTCAGGGCTCTCAGGTGGCTCAGATGTTTAACCCTCACTGAGCAGCCTGGCTTCAAAGTGGCCAAGGGTGCTCAGCACCTCGTTGCACTTGGAAGTGACATGTGAGGCACTGTCCTGTTCCAGGCACAGCTCTAGGGCCAAGTTCTTCCCTTGGGTTTGTGCCACGTTCCTGGGGTTCACACAGGCTGCACTGAGACTTCTGCTCCTCTGACAAATCATTCACCTTTCCTGATCAGAACACCTGATGAGCCCAGAGCTGGTGTTCAAAGGTCTTGGTGGGTGACTGGGACAAAGATCAGAGGGAAAATTGTCTCCAGGAGGAAGTTGTTGGCCAAGAGCAAGCAAATAAAAACACTGCCAGAACTCATTCTCACTACCTGGATAACACCTTGCCAGGATCCCTAGCTGTCAGAGATTGTCCAGTTTACTTATCCATAGCTCTCTGGAACACCTCTGCCTGCTCCACTAGCCAATCTTCATTGACTGTAGCCTTCTTCACGGCCAGGCTTATGCATCAAGTGCAAACCTTGCCATAGGCCATGAAGGCTGTCCTTAAAGTGAGGCAGACAGGCTCTACCAGACCTGTGTTGCAGAGATTTCCCCCAGCTTCTTACCTGTGCCTCTCTAAAAATGTATGGTCCTAGTTCCTTCCTGTGCTCCAGAATCTTCTTGGCTAGTTCAGCTGGGATGTCAATCTGCAGAGCTGGGGGTATGGCAGAGTTAATGAAGCGGTCAATGATAGCTGTGATCTTTTTCTGGACTATGGCATCATCACAGTGAGAGTGGCACAACTCCTGAAAGGTGATCAAGAGCACGTTCAGGCAGGGAAGGGGGAGACACAAGACCTTCTACCTACTACAGTAGGCTGCCCCTACTATAGGTATCCAACAGATGCCTTCAGTGTGTAGGGCAGCACTCCTGCAGACAAAGCCAGAGTTAAGGCATGGCTGGGAGCTCTTCTTTAGTCCCTGCTTTAGCTGCCAAGCCCTGCCTGTGTGCTCTGATGGAGCCAGGAGAGCTTGCACCCTGGATGCAGCCTGAATACAGTAGGCTGCCCCTACTGAACTTATCCAACAGATCCCTTCAATGTGTAGGGCAGCACTCCTGCAGACAAAGCCAGAGTGAAGGTGTAGCTGGGAGCTCTTTAGTCCCTGCTTTAGCTGGCAAGCCCTGCCTGTGTGCTCCAATGGAGCCAGAAGAGCTTGCACCCTGAATGCAGCCCAGGCAGGTTGCTGCCAATAAGCATTTCTGAGCAGAGAAGCCCATAGGCAGGTGTGAGACACACTGCTCCCCATGAGGAGCCTGCTGTGACTGCCCCAGGCATGGGCAAAAGGATGCTCTACTTGGTAGGTTGTCCCTGGGCATGGCAGGGGGGTTAGAACTAGATGATCCTTGTGGTCCCTTCCAACCCTGACTGACTCTATGATTGTACTCCAAGAAAAGAGGGGAGTTCTTTAGAGGGTACAAGATGTTAGCACCAGGAATCCTGGCACAGAAGGGATGATTCCAGCTACCAGCACAACCCTCCAGTCCCTGAAGCTGCTCGTTTCACCATTCACTAAGGTTTTCTGCCTCCCACAGCCTCAGCATTTGTGACAAATGTGCAGAGAAGAGCACAAAGCAAACCTGAATGGCCAAGGGTGAGAGCTCACAGGGACACTGGCAGGGGGAGGATCTGTTTCTTTTGATGTGACCCAACTGTTCCTGCAAAGCCCTGTCCCTGTGAACTCACACTCTGACTTGGAGAGGAAGGAAAAATAATTCCAAGGACCTCCTTTGGATGCTTTGCATCACAACTTTGCTTCGATCCACACCCACTGGGAAATAGTGCCTAGCCCGAGGGGATTCTCCTGTGCCTCTGCTGGGCACGCAAGGGGCACCCCAGAGAGTTTTCAGGAAGAGGACTCTCTCTGCATCCAGAGCAAGCCTTTAGCTTTGCTTTTCATTTGCAAAGGCATTAAAATGCTCAGAGGGCTGCAGCACCTCTGCTGTGAGCACAGCCTGAAAGAGTTGGGGCTGTGCAGGCTGCAGAAGAGGAGGCTCCCAGGGGACCTTCTGGTGGCCTTCCAGCATCTGAAAGGGAGTACAAAAAGAGCTGGGGAGGGACTTTTGAGGCTGACAGGGAGTGAGAGGACTGGGGGGAATGGAGCAAAGGTGGACGTGAGGAGATGGAGGCTGGAGGTGAGGAGGAAGTTGTTGAGCATGAGAGTGGTGAGAGGCTGGAATGGGTTGCCCCTGCAGGGAGGTGTTTGGGGCCAGATCCCTGGAGGTGTTTTTGGCCAGGCTGGCAGAGGCTGTGGGCAGCCTGCTCTAGGGTAGGGTGTCCCTGGGCATGGCAGGGGGGTTGGGACTGGCTGATCCTTGTGCTCCCTTCCAACCCTGACTGATTCTGTGCTTCTAAACCCAGGGCTTTTCAGCAGCAGGGTGGGTGTGAGAGCTGGCCTGGTTTGTTGTCAATGTTTTCTAGCCTGGGAAAGGCAAAAGGAGAATGATAACAACTACAATGAACGCAGTAAGGCAACACAAAAGCATCTTCAGTACGTCCTAAGAACACTGCCCAAGATGACCTTCAAGGGTCCCTTCCAAGCTGATGCATTCTGTAATGCTGTGGCTTCCTTTGCTTGTCCAGCACAGAATAAGCAGCAGAGAGCTGTAGTAAGAGGGGAGGTGGCCAGCTCCATGGTGTAAAGGATAAGGCATGAGCAGAGAGCAACAGAAGGGAATGATCCACACAGTGATATTTAAGACAGACAAATTGGGGTTGGCTTTCCCAGGAGGTGCCACCAGCCTGCTGGGTTGTGAGGAGCAGTGCAGCCACTGACGCCTGCAGGCTGAGCTGGTGGCACGGCAGGGCTCAGACAGCACAGGCAGGCCCTCTGCAAAGTGCTGCCCACGGCTTTGGCAGCTCTTCCACAGTTCAGCCTGACCCACAAGGCTCCCTTTGCTGCTTTAAAGAGCATCAGCTGCCAGCCCTGACAAGCTGCACGCCCGCAGAAGTGTGGTCAGGTTGTGCTTTGCCTCGATCGGCAGATAAAGAGAATTAAGCTCAGTGAGGCAGAAGACAATGAAGGCTGTCTTGGGAGAGCAGACAGCTAGGCTGTGCTCAGGCTGATTTGCAGGAAGCGTCCGTGTCCTCCACCAGCTGGCAAGGAGAAGTGAAGGATCTGCAAACAGCGTGGAGTGGCCTCAGGATTTATGGCACCGAAGTGCCTTGGTGGCAGGCTGCTCCGAGCTCCGCATCCAGCAGGGACAGCAGCGCCCCCAGGCTCCATCTCGCTCCGGGATTCCTTGCTTAGGGGTGGGAGCCTCCGTGAGGGGAGAGACTGCCCCTGGGAACACAGGAGCTGCAGCTTCTCACTCAGCCCCCCAGCAGTGAAAAAACTCACAGGTGGCTGCAGCAGCTCTGCTTACCCCCAAAGAAGGCCAAGAGGGTCCTGGGGGGCATTAGGCAGAGTGTGTCCAGCAGATCCAGGGAGGTTCTCCTCCTCTTTTACTCTGCCCTACTAAGACATCATCTTGAGCACTGCCTTCAGTTTGGGGCTCCCCAGTTGCAGAGGGACAGGAACTGCTGGAGAGGGTCCAGGGGAGGGCTGTGAGGATGCTGAGGGGACTGCAGCACTGCCTGGGGAGGAGAGGCTGAGGGACCTGGGGCTGCTTAGGCTGCAGAAGGGAAGACTCAGAGGGGATTGAATCAATGTTTGTAAGTGTCTGAGGGCTGGGGTTGAGGAGGGGGGGACAGGCTCTGCTCACTGCTCCCTGCCATAGGCCAAGGAGCAATGGATGGAAGCTGTAGCACAGGAGGGTGCAGCTCAACACAAGAGGCAATTTCTTGCCTGTGTGGGTCCCAGAGCAGCGGCACAGGCTGCCCAGAGAGGTTGTGGAGTCTCCTTGTCTAGAGCCTTTGCAGACCCTGTCTGGATGTGTTGCTGTGTGCCCTGAGCTAGATTGTCTGGTCCTGCTCTGTCCCTTCCAACCCCTGACATCCTGTGAACCTGTGATCCTGTGAATTTCTGAGCTCCTTAGCCAGTCTCAGGCTCCCTGCCTGCCCTCTGCACTCAGGCTGCCTCCAGGAAGCCAGGAAAGGCTCTGCTCATGGATAACATTTTTGCATCAGCAGCATCTCAGAGACAAAAAGAACGATGAACAAGTGACATGGTGACTGCATTCAGCCCAGGGTGCTACCCTCAGGAACAGTCTCTCTGCAGCCTTCCTGCAGGATCCCTTCAGGCACTGGCAGCAGCTCTGAGGTGCTCCTGGAGCCTTCTCCTCTGCAGGCTGCACACCCCCAGCTCCCTCAGCCTGTACTCACAGCAGAGCTGTGCCAGCCCTTAGAGCATCTTTGTAGCCTCCTCTGGCCTCACTCCAGCATCTCTGTGTCCTCCTTCTGCTGCTTGGGACACCAGAACTAGACACAAGGCATTAGAAACAGCCTCCCTTGAGAAGTGAGGATTGTCATAGAATCATAGAGTCAGTCAGGGTTGGAAGGGACCACAAGGATCATAGAATTACAGAACCAGTCAGGGTTGGAAGGGACCACAAGGATCAGCCAGTCCCAACCCCCCTGCCATGCCCAGGGACACCCTACCCTAGAGCAGGCTGCCCACAGCCTTTGCCAGCCTGGCCAAAAACACCTCCGGGGATCTGGCCTCAAACACCTCACTGCAGGGGCAACCCATTCCAGCCTCTCACCACTCTCATGCTCAACAACTTCCTCCTCACCTCCAGGATGATTGTCCTTGAACCCAAAGCAGTTCAAGCACCGGAGGAGGTTTTGCAACGCAGAAGAAAATGCCTTGAGATGCCCTCCTTAAACTGCTCCTCCCTCCCAGGCAGCACTGGACTGACTCAGCAGCTGCTCACTGCTGCCCTAGCTGCTTTCCACCAGCCCACCTTGTACTTCTGCACCTCCTGCCAGAAGAGCACCCCGTTCTCCAGCAGCTCCCCCCTCAGGGACAGGAAACACTGGAACTCCTTGGCCGTCACCGGGTTCAGCAGGGCTCGGCGGAAGGCAGCGAGGTCTGTGGGCACAGCCAGCCTCTGGGTGTCCAGGGGCTGCCAGAGAAAGAAAGAAATGTGCTGAGAACCTTGGGTGCAAACAGCTCCAACCAAGGCATTAGTCAAGGTGAAGATCTCTGCAGTGCCCCTAGCTCTCTGCAGCCTGTGCCAGGAGCACCCTAGAGTGTGCCCAGCGTTCATTGCCTGCTTCTTGGCTTTGTGTGCTGGTTTGAACCAATTGGAGGATCTGAATGAGAAGTCAGACTACAGGCTGAGAAAGGGAAGCACTGATGGTGCTTCTTCACTCATAGCTTTACTGGAAAAGAAAAAAAAATGTTTGAGACTTGTAACTCAAACATAGATAAGACAGAGCTGCTTGAGCTGTTATTGCTGCTGGAGCTACTCTGGCTGCTGCATCTCTCTCCCTGCCTTCCTAGCTGGACCTGAAGAATTTCACTAACTTCTTTCAGCAGGGCAAGGGAGGGGATTGTGCCCCTTGGCTCTGCTCTCCTCACACCCCACCTGCAGCACTGTCTGCAGCTCTGCAGCCCCCAGCACAAGCAGCACATGCAAGTGGTGGAGCCAGTGCAGAGGAGGCCACCAAGATGCAGCTGAGAGGGCTGCAGCAGCTCTGCTCTGAGCACAGCACAGAGAGTTGGGGCTCTGCAGCCTGCAGAGGAGAAGGCTGCCAGGAGACCTTGGAGTGGCCTTGCAGGATCTGAAAGGGGCTCCAGGAGAGCTGGGGAGGGACTATTGACAAGGTCTGGTGATGACAGGATGAGGAAGAGGAGGAATAAGTTTGAACTGGCAGAGGAAAGATTGAAACTGGATGTGAGGAGGAAGTTGTTTGCAGTCAGGGTGGTGAGACACTGACACAGGTTGCCCAGGGAGGTTGTGGCTGCTCCCTCCCTGGAGNCTGCTGCTAGGCCTCCCTGGCCAATCTGTTGCATAAGGCAGCTGGTGAGATAAGATTGGGAAGGGAGGAAGGTGGTAGGGTGGTTAGAAACCCCTCTTAGGGATTTTGATCTCTGGGAGGGCTGTGGTGTTGCTCTGTTACCTTTTCACTGTATATATCTGTAAATATCTGTTATACATTGTAAACATCTACTTGTATATTGTGCAAAGCTGTAAATACAAAGCTTCATTTATTAACTTCCAGCTGACTGAGTCCTAGCCTGGGTTATTTCAAAGTGGGGTGGGGGGCAGGGAACTGCCCAACCACCACACTTTGTTTTTTTTCTTTCTTCCCAGCTCGGTTTGGGCAACATTTTTTGGATGGCAGGATGATGGGAGAGGCAATGAGTGACAGTGATTTAGACCATATGAGTGCATCCCCTGAAGTATGGGCCCAGCTATTGTTACTGATTGTGGCAAGGGGCTACTTTTCTAGGCTACACTTTGAGTTTTGTGCAAAACAAATGACAAAGAAAAGGGAACAGACAAACCACACAGCTTACAGCTGTAAAATGCCTCTGACAGGGATCTCACCAACAAAACCAGCTTTGAAATGTGTTGCCATGATCACAAACAGAAGCTGGAGGCTTTGCTGTCTTGCAGAGCAAAGATACCAATAGCAAAAATGGAATTTAAAGTCGTGGGGACATGTTGGGAATCTTCAGGGCTGCCCAGCATGGAGCAGGAGGCAGCCAGGAGAGGGTGGAGAAAGGAAGATGGTTTCCCTGCAGTGAGGTTCAGGCTGGCCTGCCTTCCTGGACAAACAGTTCTGTGCTGTCACCCAGCAGCAAGCCAAGCACCCTCCTTTGTCAGACAAATGAAGGAGAGCTCCTAGCAGCCCTGCAGGGATGGTGCTGCTCAGTGCTCAGCAGCAGTTGTTGCAGGCAGTGCTGCAAGTCTCACCTGACTCTAAGCTGCTTCTGCAGCTTCTCTGAAAAATAGAAGGTCCACTCAATGCCCTGCCACAGAGCTCACCAGGGATGAGAGCCCACCCTGCCTGGAGACTGGCTGCTGGTTGGCCAGAGGGGCCCTTGCCTAAAATAAAGTCATCTCAGCTAAGAAGCTGAGCAGCATCTTCTCAGCACTCTTCCAACTCTCCAAAGATGCTCTCAGATTTAGGGAGCTTTGGGGAACAGTTACTTCTGGGGCACATTCCTGAAGGGAAGCAGAAAACTTTGCTCCCACCCCAAGGCTAACAGATCATAGAATCATAGAAGCAGTCAGGGTTGGAAGGGACCACAAGGATCATCCTTTTGGCCAGTGATGAGGGGGTTCAGGGTGGTTTTAAAGATCCAATTCTCATAAGCACATCAAAATAAAGGACTTGGGGAAGTGTCTCTGTTCCTTCTTAGAATCACAGAATCAGTCAGGGCTGGAAGAGACAAGGATCAGCCAGTCCCAACCCCCCTGCCATGCCCAGGGACACCCTACCCTAGAGCAGGCTGCCCACAGCCTCTGCCAGCCTGGCCAAAAACACCTCCAGGGATCTGGCCCCAAACACCTCCCTGCAGGGGCAACCCATTCCAGCCTCTCACCACTCTCATGCTCAGGAACCTCCTCCTCACCTCCAGCCTCAATCTCCCCACCTCCAGCTTTGCTCCATTCCCCCTAGTCCTGGCACTCCCTCACAGCCTCAGAAGTCCCTCCCCAGCTTTTTTGTAGCCCCCTCCAGATCCTGGAAGGCCACCAGAAGGTCCCCTGGAAGCCTCCTCTTGTGCAGCCTGCACAGCCCCAACTCTTTCAGGCTGTGCTCACAGCAGAGGTGCTGCAGCCCTCTGAGCACCCTCCTGGCCCTAGGTACTGCCCTTTGTGTGGCTCAGCAGCCCTGAAGCATCACAGGGGAAGCTGCCACCTTCTGCCACACGACAGAGAAACTCAGGCAGCAGAAGCCACCAGCACTCTGGGTGCCTCCTGAGCTGATGCTGTGCAGGGGCAATTGGTGACCAGGCCCCCAGTGTAGTTCCAACAGACACTGAGAGCTCGGCTGAATGAATGTACACAGCTTGTGTGTTGTTGGCAATCACTGAGAGTTCACTGCTCTTGGGGAAGCAAAAGCTGGCAAGCCTCTGGTGAAATGTATTATGACAAAGGTTTAAGATGTTTAAAGCTGATGTTATCTCAGTGCTGTGAGATTAAAACACAATGCTAAGTGAAACAGAGACTGTGAGATAGGCTCGAACCTGCCCACTCCACTGCATGCTTCACATTCCCTCCTGTGTCTGCACATAATCCACTCTCAATAATAAATAAACTCCCAGATGCTGGAATGAACAGCTTGTCCCAATAACTCCACTGCATGCAAAGTACAGATAAATGGGAATTAAGGGCACAACACCAGGCTGAGGAGGGTTGAGAGCGCTCCAAACCCAGACCCACAGATGGATTTTTCCAAGTATGACCTCTCTGGCCAGGTAGGGAGAAAACCTGAGCAGGAACATCCAGCAGAGAGCTCAGTTCACCATGGCTGAGAGCAATCAGGCTGCTGCAGCAAACCAAGCCTGCTTTTGACAGCCTTGCATTTGGGCCTCAGCAGGGAAATTGGGATGGTGCACAAGGTC
This sequence comes from Psilopogon haemacephalus, assembly GCA_013396835.1. Taxonomy (NCBI): domain Eukaryota; kingdom Metazoa; phylum Chordata; class Aves; order Piciformes; family Megalaimidae; genus Psilopogon; species Psilopogon haemacephalus. The sequence goes on from VWZI01001193.1 coordinate 83,156, forward strand.
CTCAAGCTGTGGCAGGGCAGGTTCAGGCTGGATGTTAGGAGGAAGTTGTTGGCACAGAGAGTGATTGGCATTGGAATGGGCTGCCCAGGGAGGTGGTGGAGTCCCCATCCCTGGAGGTGTTGAAGCAAAGCCTGGATGGGCACTGAGTGCCATTGGCTAGGGCTGGGTGAGAGGTTGGACTGGATGAGCTTGGAGCTCTCTTCCAACCTGGCTGGTTCTATTTCTATTCTATTTCATTCCATTCCATGATGGGACAAAATACTATCATTGTACCTTTTACCTCTCCTTGTTTCATGTCCAGCCCTGTGGTGACTGAGTCCTCAGTGGCAGAACATTTGATCTCTTCACCTGGAGCTCTAGATCTGAAGTTGGATGGGGACCCATCCTGGGTGCCAGCCCCTGCTCAGCTGTCAGTGAGCACATGCTGGTGAGGGCAGGCAAGAGGCAAGAGCAGTCACACTGTGTGCTCCCCCTGCTTTACCTTACCCAGGACCTTCTGAGGGGCTGCTGATGTTAGGAAACAATTCTGGGGTTTTGGGTTTTTTTTGGGTAGGCTATGAAATATTTTTAGTTCCTTTGGAGAGCTATACCAGAAAGACAGAGTTGATCCTGCAGCTTCTTTGCAGCACAAATGCACCTCAAATCAAGGGCAGATTTTCTGAGTAACAAGCACATAGCATGCCCACAGAGTTTGGTCACTGTGAAATATGAAGCCAAGTGGAGAATGTCATCTGGATTCGTTTCTTCTAAAATACTTTCTTCAAAGGACCTTTTCATCCTCTACAATTTGCAGTAAGAAAAGAGCAGGCTGGAGTTAGAAAAAGACTAAAAGCTGACTGGAAGTATGCACTTCACATCAAGGGTTTATTGGAGTTGAACACAGCATTCTGCAGGCTGCAAGGGCTGCTCTCCCTGCCAGCAGGTGCAAGAAGAGCCATGAACTAGCACCCAGACCTGGCTAAGTGCAGGCCAGAGCAGGGGCAAAGGGAGGAGCTCACTGCAATGTTAAAGCCTGTGGTCTCGTCTCAGAGGCAGGTGCACAGCCCTGTGAGGGGAGGCTGAGGGAGCTGGGGGTGTGCAGCCTGCAGAAGAGGAGGCTCAGGGCAGAGCTCATTGCTCTCTGCAGCTCCCTGAAGGGAGGTTGTGGCCACATGGGGTTGGGCTCTGCTGCCAGGCACCCAGGGACAGAAGGAGGGGACAGAGGCTCAAGCTGTGGCAGGGCAGGTTGAGGCTGGATGTTAGGAGGAAGTTGTTGGCAGAGAGAGAGATTGGCATTGGAATGGGCTGCCCAGGGAGGTGGTGGAGTCCCCATCCCTGGAGGTGTTGAAGCAAAGCCTGGATGGGCACTGAGTGTCATTGGCTAGGGCTGGGTGCTAGGTTGGACTGGATTAGCTTGGAGGTCTCTCTATTCTATTCTACTCTATTCTACTCTATTCTACTCTATTCTACTCTATTCTACTCTATTCTACTCTATTCTACTCTATTCTACTCTATTCTACTCTATTCTACTCTAGTCTACTCTATTCTACTCTATTCTACTCTATTCTACTCTATTCTACTCTATTCTAACCTAACCTAACCTAACCTAACCTAACCTAACCTAACCTAACCTAACCTAACCAGTACTGGGGAAGTGCTGCAGGAAGCACTGCAAGTGCAGCAGCCTGGTCTGAGGTGCCTTTGGTCTCCAGGAACCCCACCCAGCACACCACCTCTCCTGTCCTGAGTGACCACTGCCAGAGCCTAAAGTCATGGCCCAAAGGAACTCGAGGGCTTGGTGCAGACAGGGGTGCAGGTTTATGGCCATCTGACAGCTGTTTGACAGGGGTGGTCAGGGCTCAGGGCAGCAGATGCACAGCATGAGAGAAGAGAGAGCACAGCATGGCAAGCTTACTTGCTTGAGTCCTTTCTCCCCCGTGCAAAGCCCTCACAGACAGCAGCACTTGTGCGTGCCATGGTATGGCAGGGGCAAAATGTCATGTGCAGAGCACTGCACTGCAGCAAGGATTGGTTTACTTCCCTGGCAGCAGAACTGACAGCAGCTCCCTCAGATTCAGGCTCTAACAATAACACTGTCAGTTGGACTAAGCCTTCACAGGAATTGCCTTCACAGTTATCAAGCTAAGTGCTTCAATCTGTGCATGCCACAGCAGCTCTTTCAAGCTAAGCCCCGTGTGAGCTGGGGACTGCTTTTCCTCTCAACCCTTTTATCTCGGTGGTAAATGGTGAGCCGAACAAAAGCGGTGCCTGGCTGTGTACAGGCTGCTGGGGGTTACCTGTGCTGGAGCCTGCGCCCCGCGGCGCTGCCCGGCCAGGAACAGCGGCAGCCACTGCCCCTCCAACCTCCTCTGGACGCGGTGCTGAACTTCCAGCAGGAGCTCTGCTGGCAGCTGCTGGGGAGGGATTTGTCCCCGTCCGCCGTCTGAACGCCTTAGCTAAGCAATGCAAACACAATAACACATGACATAAGCTCTTGTGTACACCCCGAGTCCTTGATCTCTCTACATCCTTGATTTAGCAAAGCCCGGGCTTAGCTGCGAGCAAAGCTTTTAGTGCCTGCTCAGCCATGGCTCACATGTACTTGGCATGAAAGGGAACAGATTACCTTTGTCCCTACCTATACCGGCACACGCCCCAGCAACTAATACCCTGGCTTGACCAAGTCAATCAGAGCAGCACAGCTCAGACTTGCTGGCTGTGGCTTTACGCTCGGGATGTGGCCTCAGATCAGGGTTGAAGAGAGATGCTTTGTAAGGAGAAGGGAGAAAGAGCCTGGACAGAGCAGGGTTGAAGAGAGATGTTCTGTAAAGAGAAGGGAGAAAGAGCCTGGACAGAGCAGGGTTGAAGAGAGATGTTCTGTAAAGAGGAGGGAGAAAGAGCCTGGACAGAGCAGGGTTGAAGAGAGATGTTCTGTAAGGACAAGGGAGAGAGCCTGAACAAGTCAGGGTTTAAGAGAGATGTTCTGCAAGGACAAGGAAGAAAAATTCTGATCTGTTCAGGCTCTAAGAGAGATGTTCTGTAAGGCCAAGTAAGAAAGAGACTGAACAGGAAAGAAGAGATCCACACAGCCAGAGCAGAACCAGATTCATGGGGAAGAAAAAAAAAAATACAGGTAAGCTCTGAAGAGAGCCTGGGGAAAAGCTGGAGCAAAGCTTTTGTCTCAGCCACATGACTGTGGTTGTCCTGTGTGAATGGTCCTGTAGCTGGTACCTGCTCTTGTTGCTCTCTGCTGGCAGGGCTGTTGGGTCCAAAGAAGTATTTTTCATTGAAGTACTTGCTTCTAATTTCCTCAGCCTTTTCCTCCCTTTTTTCTTGGTCCTGGTGGAGCAGCTGCCTGAACTGCTGGATATCCAGCCAGCACTTCAGATCCATGCTGCAAGCAAGGGCAGACAGAATGTTCCTGCAGTACTGAGTTAGCATCACCAACATTCTAAGATGTTATGGGTTCAAGCCACCAAAGCACTCAAGCCCTAAACACCAGGTAAAACTGTACTGCAGTTCTGTGTCATTTTTCCTTTGCTAGAACCATCTGGTATGGCACTATCAAACACATACCTTAGGGAGCTCATTTAAGGTCCCTTCTGGGATACCCTGAGAGGAGGAACCTCCTCAATGTGCTGCTGCTAAATCCAGCAGGGATTGTGAATCATAGAATCACAGAATGGTTTAGGTTGGAAGGGACCTCAAAGCTCATCCAGTTCCAACCCCCCTGCCCTGTGCCATAAGCAGGGACACCTCCCAGTAGAACAGGTCACTCAAGGACTCATCCAACCTGGCCTTGAACACCTCCAGGGAGGGAGCAGCCACAGCCTCCCTGGACAGCCTGTGCCAGTGTCTCACCACCCCCACTGCAAACAACTTTTCAAGCATTTACCTCTGGTGAGGCTTCCTGAAGCATCCAACTGCTTTAATGACAGATGTCTGCCTCTCAGAAGCCTGGGGAGATGCTCCTGGACCCTCCTTCTAGTGAGAATGAAGCTTTCTAAGCTGCTGGTTCATCAGATGTAAGCAATCTGAGCCACTATGCACTATGCTTACTTGCTGCCACCTGATCAAATGTGGCCATCTCGTTGGCAAAGCAAAAACCTCTAATCTCAAAGCGTGTGAGGTTAAACCCAGAGGTAGCCTGTCCCAGCATAACTCCACTTTTCTCTGGGTCAGAGCATGTGCACAGTCAGGCTGGCAAGACTGAAGAGGGGAGATTGAAACTGGGTGTTAGGAGGAAGTCCTTTCCAGTGAGGGTAGGGAGACACTGGCACAGGTTGCCCCCAGGGAGATTGTGGAGCACAGAAGCACCTCTGCTTCTGCAAGCTCCCATTGCTCCTGCTACCAAGGTGGCAAGCAAGCTCCCATTGCTCATGCTAGAATTTTATGTTGGACCTTTTAGGCAATTGGGTTCCCTTTTCCCAACCCCCTGCACAAGACACTGGAAGCCAGTGCTTAATTTTGTTCAGATCAGTGCAAACACCAAGCTGTGGTTGCTGTCACACTGTGAGAATAATGTGGCTGTCTTCTATTTGTGCTTTTTTTATAACATCCAGTTTTACATTTTTAAATTGTCCTAAATTGAATCTGTACTGGAAAAGAGAAGTTTTTTTACTCATTATAGGCTAATCGCTCCACTCAGGGGTTTGCCACTAATCAAAGCAGAAACTGAAAGCAGCTCTGTAATGCAAACATGTTATGACAGGATAATGTTGACCCCCAAAGGGCTCAGCTGTCTGAAATGTGCATGTCTGTTCCACAAATGCACACACAGACACTCTGCAGAAAGGATGAAATCTGTGAAAGTTCAGCAGAGACTCTGTCCTGGCACAAGGGATCAGCAATGACACTCAGGACACATACCCAGCAGAGCAGAGACTCTGTCCTGGCACAAGGGATCAGCAATGACACTCAGGACATATACCCAGCAGAGCAGAGACTTTGTCCTGGCACAAGGGATCAGCAATGACACTCAGGACACATACCCAGCAGAGCAGAGACTCTGTCCTGGCACAAGGGATCAGCAATGACACTCAGGACACATACCCAGCAGAGCAGAGACTCTGTCCTGGCACAAGGGATCAGCAATGACACTCAGGACACATACCCAGCAGAATGCTCACTGAGGAAAGCCTGAAACTCCTCTAGCTTCCCTTTCTCCTGGATCAGGTCAGTCAGCTTGGGACCTCCCAGTTCTTTGGGAACTTGACCTGAGTGCTGATCTTCCTTCAGAGCACCAGGGCAGGGTGGCAGAGCAGGGTCAGCAGCAGTCCTCTGAGGGAAGAAAGAATTTTACCTTTTTTCACCCCTGTGTTTTGCTCAGTCTAATAATCCTGCATTAAACAACTTCTGTCTCTGTAGTGCAGCTCTTTGATTGATGAGAAAATGAGTTGAATTGAAGGCTCCAGCTCTTAATTAGCTAAAGCTTTATGTTTGCTTCAAACACATCAGCATGTGCAGGATCTGCAACCAAATAAACCAGCGTATACCTTGAATTTACCTGACACTGAGGTACTTACACAAGATTAAGGGCCCAAAATGCAACCCACAGACTAGTGGATTCCAGTCATAGAGTGGTCTGATGTGGATGCAACTGACAGACAACCTGCCTTTGGCAATCACTGTCCAAAATGAATGGTAGGAACTGGGCTGCTGGCTCTCTGCTCTGCCCGGCAGCCTGCCTTGCCTTGTGGAGACTCAAAGCATCTGACAGAAGAGGAGTTTGTTTGTGTTAGTAGGTACTTGTCTTACCTCATCCTTCTTGGAACCACTCTCGTGATGCAAAGCCTGGAGCTTTCTAAAGTACACAGAGTCCAGCTGTTGAGCTTCTTCCACCAACTCCACCTAATGAAAACAATATCTTAGGTCATCTCCACACTGCACGTTATAGAGAGATGGGGAACTGGGCAGGCACCTTGCCAGAGGCAGGAGATAGAGAAGATGTCTGCCAGTAACCAGGCTAATGTTTAGGAGACCCTGGAAGTCACATCCTTCTGACAAACAATTCCAAGCTCTTCTAGAACAAAGTTTCCAGATCCATGCAGGATCACATGTGGATTTCTGCAGGACACCACTAAAAGAATCTGATTGTATCTTTAAGACAAGGACTTGGCATTTGAAAAACAAAAAAAGTGATGCATTATATTGTGCACACAACCTACCGAGCACACAACCTACCGAGCACACAACCTACCGAGCACACAACCTACCGTGCACACAACCTACCGAGCACACAACCTACCGAGCACACAACCTACCGAGCACACAACCTACCGTGCACACAACCTACCGTGCACACAACCTACCGAGCACACAACCTACCGTGCACACAACCTACCGAGCACACAACCTACCGTGCACACAACCTACCGAGCACATAACCTACCGAGCACATAACCTACCGAGCACATAACCTAGCGAGCACATAACCTACCGTGCACATAACCTACCGAGCACATAACCTACCGTGCACATAACCTACCGTGCACATAACCTACTGAGCACATATCAAATATATTGTGTATATTGTGCCACTTACCTGACCTTCTATACCAGCAAAGTTGTATGTCAAAGTGTCACTAAGAAGTAGAAAGACAGGTCTTAAAACTGTGACTTTGCCTGGGAAATGTCCACAAGAGGTGGAGGTGTCCCCGCCTATGGCACAGGGGGGTTGGGACTGGATGATCTTTGAGGTCCCTTCCAACCTAAACCGTTCTATGATTCTGTGCTAAGAGGGTGCCACAGAGCCCCAGAAATGGACGTTTCAGACAAGAAAGATGCTGCAGTGTTTAAGTAACGAAGGTGAAAGCTTTCAGGCCTTCAGTCCTTCATTTTATACCAGACAACGCCTTAAAATACTAAATTGTGAGTGAAGTCCTGACAGTTTTAAACTTCATTAAACTTTAGCTATAAAACCAGAGCAGCTCTGCTTGCTGCGGGTTACACCGAGGAGTAGTTTGTGCCCTGCCAGCTAAGCTGCTGCACTGCAGGGTTTAGGTCAATTAGCACAGCTGAGCCAACGCCTTACACTAATTAGCTTGCTCACCACTACGGCCAGAGAGCTGCAGTGTCGCCGGTCAAGAGAGACGGGAGAGTCTTTGGATTCATATTCTTCACTCCTTTGCCTACATGCGAGTGGCAGTGCTGCCTGAATGCCTCCAGGCTCAGCCCAACTCTCTCCTGCTGTCCTAACCTGCTCTGGGGTGTTCTTTCCTATCCAAGTTTAAGACTAAATAGGAAATAATTCAGAACATTTACCCACAAGTTCAAAGAGCAAAAGCAGACAGAGGCAGGATGGCAGTGAACAAGGAAAACAAAGTCACTTCATTTAGAGGTGAAAAGAGACAAAGACACTGACCAAGCTGCTTTTGACTTAACCAATTCTTGAGAAAATATCTCCTTTCGTTATGGGCCAAATGGATCCTGCTGGATGGCAGAACAAAGGGGAAGGATAGAGCCAGGGACTGAACAAAATACAAAGCAGACCTTGTCTGTGCTGGGCAGGAGTGTGCCTGAGCATCAGCCTGCACCTAGCACTGAGCCTCCAGTGCCTCCTACGACAGGTCAGTTTGCCTCCGTGTGTTGTAGCTCCTTACAAATGCTTGTAATGTGCACTTAAACGGCTTCCCTTCTGGGCTTTTGTACTCTGATGATTGTGTTGTTAAGGCACCAAGAAGTCTCCATGTGCAAAGCAGAGCGACATCTAAACTGGAAGGGCAATGCATCCTAAGGGATTGCAGTGAGCTTGGACACCTAAACTGGAAGGGCAACGCATCCTAAAGGAATGCAGTGAGCTCCGGGGACGCTGGACTGCCTTAACCCAGAGCAGAAGTTCAGCTTTGCAGTTCTTGCATCGCCAGCAGCAGTGCAAACAAAGCACCACGTTCAGAGAGCGCTCAGCAGTGGAGTCCTTTTTAACCCAGGGGATGGCATTGAGTGGATGGAAGCTGGAGGCAGACACTAGACCATCAGTACTGCCAGCACGGGTGGGCAGTGTGCACCCAGCGGGGGCTGCAAAGCTCACCTGAGAGGGAGGCGATAGAATCTCAGGTGAATGAGAGCCTACATCACTTATCTATCGATGGTATTCTGCAGGTCGCAAACAGTTCGAGCTGAAATAGCAAAAATCGTTTTTCTGGAAGCTCAGGAAAGCTGCTGAAATCGAAGAGAGCATTTTGCAGCTGTGCTTGGGTGAGCACATTTCAGCAGCGTTCAAACTTTGAGGGTTCCTTAGCGGGACGGAGTCATCACAGGATGAGAGGGAGGCTCCCGCGGGGGTTACTGAGAAGGTAGAAAAAACGAAACGAAGAAAGAAAGAACTTGGACTGCAGGATGGGGTTGCTATCGCAGCCTCCAGGGACCTGCACTAAGGTTGTTCTTATTTTAAACATTCAGAAATTATCTGGGAAAGGAGGTGAGTGAGGAGGCAACAAAAGCCTGCAAAACGAATCCACAGAGGAAAAGACTAAATTGACTGTAAAAGAGCTGCAGGGTTTCAGGAGGCTTTAGCATCTGCATGATAAAAGAGCAGCGCAACTCAATGACAACAAACGTGAAGTCATTCCAGTCAGCTCCAAACCAGGACTTTCCAATTAGTTATCACTTAGTAAAGAGATCCTGGAATCGTTGCAGATGGCTATCCCCTTACAGGCTGCACATCTACCCAAAGGTCACCAGCAGCAAAGGGCACTTTGAACCATGGGAGCAATTAGGAAAGAAACAAAGATCATAGAATCAGTCAGGGTTGGAAGGGAGCACAAGGATCAGGCAGTCCCAACCCCCCTGCCATGCCCAGGGACACCCTACCCTAGAGCAGGCTGCCCACAGCCTCTGCCAGCCTGGCCAAAAACACCTCCAGGGATCTGGCCCCAAACACCTCCCTGCATGGCCAACCCATTCCAGCCTCTCACCACTCTCATGCTCAGGAACCTCCTCCTCACCTCCAGCCTCAATCTCCCCACCTCCACCTTTGCTCCACTCCCCCCAGTCCTGGCACTCCCTCACAGCCTCAAAATTCCCTCCCCAGCTTTTCCTAAGTCCCCTTCAGATCCTGGAAGGCCACCAGAAGGTCCCCTGGGAGCCTCCTCTTCTGCAGCCTGCACAGCCCCAACTCTTTCAGGCTGTGCTCACAGCAGAGCTGCTGCAGCCCTCTCAGCATCCTCGGGGCCCTTCTCTGCACACCTCCAGCATCTCCACATCCCTCTTGTCCCAGGGGCTCCAGCACTGGATGCACTACTCCAGGTGGGCTCTCAGCAGAGCACAGCAGAGGGGCACAATCACCTCCCTGGCCCTGCTGCCCACACTGCTCCTGCTGCAGCCAGAAAAACACAATTCTGCCACTGGATAGTCCTTAGTGCAGCAGATCTTAAGTACTGCTTGCATCTCATCAAGAGAAGCTGAAAGAGCAGACACGGATGGGGCTGATGAGTGGAACAGAGGCATTGAGCTCCTTCCCTAGCAGGAGAGGTCAGAGGCAGGGACTCCTGAGTTTCAAGGAGATGTAACTGGCATGGGACACAACAGAGACATGTAAGAACACAACAACATTGAGACTATGGCAAGGCAGCAGCTGTGCTCTGCTAGGGCATGGGCTGAGGCTAGCAGGGAGGCATTTGCAAACAAACCAGCACAAGCATTTTTTTTTTCCTCCTGTTACTATAAGGGTCACAGAGGGCTGGGACAGGTTCCCAGAGAGGTTGTGGAGTCTCCTTGTCTGCAGCCTTTCCAGGCCTGCCTGGATGTGTTGCTGTGTGCCCTGTGCTGGACTGTCTGGTCCTGCTCTGGCAGGGAGGGTTGAACTGGATGAGCTCTTTGGGTCTCTTCCAACCCCCGAGGTCCTGTAAGCCTGTGTGATCCTATGAGCCCACTGCTATTGCCAGGCTGAATGCAGGAAATTACTGAGGACACATTTACATAAACCCATGGGGCAAAATCCTCATCAAAGACTGTAAAGAGTAAAACGGGGATCAAGTCAGCTGCAAAGTGCTGAAGCTGCCCATGCTGCTGCCTGGGTTTTTTTTTCTGTTCCTGTGCTCTGTTCTTACATGTTTCATTCTGGCCACCACCTCACCAAGGCTCAGAAGACTCTTTTCAGCTTTGATTTTTAAGGACCTGCTCTCCTAGCTGCTCATACCTGCACTTATGATGGCAGTAACAAAAAGGCACTGCACAACAAAACTTCCTCAGCAGGATTTCAGAGCCTTCTGAGAGGCCAAAGCCTGCATGTTCTCACTGCTTGCTGCCAGCTGCCTCAGCAGCAAGGGATGAGGTTTCCTGTGGAAATGGAGATGGCTTCATCTAAGCTCACAGCAAAACGGGTACAAGAATTTCCACCCTGCCCTTCAACTCCTCATTCCTCATTGTAAGTTTCTCCTTCCACATCCAAGAAAGAGATGTTAAAGACTTGGATTTAGAGGTTTGGCCTACAGCTGGCACCTAGTAGGAAGGTTTACAAAGAGAAGAGAGCCACAGCATCCACCACTGCCTCCACCACTCCTTGTTCTTACTTGTCACAAGCAGCCAGGATTGCAGCCATCTCCTCTGACCTCTGTGCCCTTCAAGGCCTTCCTCAGACCAGAACTGAGCACACCAGGGAGCCACCTCCTTCTGCAGGCCTGCAGGGCACAGTTTGCCTTGACACAGCAGCACAGCTCTCAAGAGGTGTTTGGGATGAATACAGCTGGAGCACTGCATCACATTTCCTCTTCTGCTCAGTGGTGGCTGCACTGGAACCCTAACTACCAAGAAATACTTTCTGCACTCGGTATGGACCTAGCCTCACTCTGCTGACACTGTACAGCTTACTGTGTGCTTGGCACTGAAAACACAGAAGGCTTCAGAACAATCCATCACAAGAAAAGCAGTTTTGACTAAGGAAAGTACTCCTGATTGCAGGAGCAGGGTGCAAGCAGAAACTATGCCCTAGCCAGGTGCATTCCTCCCTGATTCCCAGACCAAGGGGTCTATGAAGCCCACCTCTTCCTTTCAGGTGGGAACTCTGCTCTCCATATAAAGCTCAGCCTGCTCCAGCATGGAAAGGAGTGGGTGAGCAAAACATCCCATACTACTGATTGCAGGAGCATGATGCAAGCAGTAACTATGCCCTAGCCAGATGCATTCCTCCTTGATTTCACAGACCAAGGGGTCTATGAAGCCCACCTCTTCCTTCCAGGTGGGAACTCTGCTCTCTATATAAAGCTCAGCCTGCTCCAGCATGGAAAGGAGTGGGTGAGCAAAATGTCCCATACTGCTTCTTCCTTCCCAACTAGAAATATAACAGGACTGGCATCTGTTGTGATTCTCTCCCCTGACAGGACCTTCTCGTGGTGTCACCCAGAGCAGTTACCTTTCCATATGCGTGTTTGTCTGTTTCCATCATCTTCACCCATGCCTCTAGCAGAACACTGAGGACATATTCTTCTGCTGGGTCAAAAAGGTCCTCAAAAGCTGGGTCAATTTTCTGATAAATCACATTTTTCTTACTCTGGTGGAGTCCAATGTCCATAGTGGCAGATGGGGCAATGTAGGTAGCATAAAGGAACTGCAAGAAAACAGAAGAAAAGTGTTCCTCAGCCACCATCCATCCCAGCAGTCACAGGTCCAAGGAACAAGAGAACAAAAGCACTGTAGACAGCAATGAGCTCTGCCCTGAGCCTCCTCTTCTGCAGGCTGCACACCCCCAGCTCCCTCAGCCTCTCCTCTTGGGGCTGTGCTCCAGGCCCCTCCCCAGCCTTGCTGCCCTTCTCTCAACACCTTCCAGCACCTCAACATCTCTCTTGAATTGAGGGCACCACAACTGGACACAGCATTCAAAGTGTGGCCTGAGCAGTGGAGCTGATTAGCAGCTTAAACCAGACCATCTCTCTTGCATGGAGCTCACTATTTATGATGGCAGGGAAGAATGGAGGTCTCTATAGTTCTCCTTACATTGCTGGAGTCCAGCTGCAACTAGCAGATGGACAAAGCCCCTCCAGTTACTCTGTGCTCAGGCACTAATAAAACCCTGTGGTGTTCGGAGTTGTAGCAGAGTGGGAGAACATTTGAGTGCATTAACTAATTGTTTCTGTTTGTTTTAAACGAAGTTCTGGTTTATTAGGCTCTTTCTTCCCAACAGCAACAGTGCCAGACAACATTTGAGCTTTCAGAGTTTGAAGCAGAGCCTTGAGACTCTCCTGCTGTCAGGTCACCAAGGAACAGAGTGCTGCAGGCTCAGCCACCACAGCTGACATCCCTCCACCTAGAACTTGGCACAGTTACCAGGATTCCACTCCCTCTTTAGCCAGGGCCAAATAACTGAAAACAAAGGTGGCCTGTGGCTGTTGTGGCCCACACTGTCACTGCAGTAAAGGCTCCCACTTGTAAGGCTGACATCAAAGAATGAAGGCATCCACAGGAAGAGTCAGCTGAAGAACAAGACCACGTCTGCCCTAAGCTGTGCCTTCCTCAGCAAACTGCTGAATACATTGACACTGGACTGAGACAGCACTGCACAGACCCATAGGATGGGAGGGGTTGGAAAGGTGCTCCAGAGATCAGCCAGTTCAAGCTCCCTGCCAGAGCAGGAGCACTCAGGGCAGGGCACAAAGGAACACATCCAGGTGGGTTTGGAAAGTCTCCAGAGAAGGACACTCCAGAACCTCTCTGGGCAGCCTGCTCCAGGGCTCTGTCGCCCTCACAGGGACAAAGCTTTTTAATTAGATCAACAATGATTCCAGAATGTGGAAGTTTTAGAATAGAATAGAATAGAACAGAACAGAAC
>VWZI01001193.1:95966-112371 GCA_013396835.1 Psilopogon haemacephalus
TGTCCCCTCCTTCTGTTGCTGGTTGCCTGGCAGAAGAGTCCAACCCCAGCTGGCTGCAACCTCCCTTCAGGTAGCTGCAGAGAGCAATGAGCTCTGCCCTGAGCCTCCTCTTCTGCAGGCTGCACACCCCCAGCTCCCTCAGCCTCTCCTCTTGGGGCTGTGCTCCAGGCCCCTCCCCAGCCTTGCTGCCCTTCTCTCAACACCTTCCAGCACCTCAACATCTCTCGTGAATTGAGGGCACCACAACTGGACACAGCACTCAAGGTGTGTGCTGAACAGTGCTGAGCACAGGGGCAGGAGAACCTCCCTGCTCCTGCTGCCCACACTGCTCCTGCTCCAGCCCAGGATGCCATTGGCTCTGCTGCCCACCTGGGCACACTGCTGCCTCCTCTTCAGCTCCTCTCTCCCAGCACCCCCAGGTCCCTCTCTGCCTGGCTGCTCTCAGCCACTCTGTCCCCAGCCTGTAGCACTGCCTGGGGTTGTTGTGGCCAAAGTGTAGAACCCTGCACTTAGCCTTGTTCAATCTCACCCCACTGGCCTCTGCCCACCCATCCAGCCTGGCCAGGTCCCTCTGCAGGGCTCCTCCTACCCTCCAACAGATCCACAGCTACTCCTAGCTTGGTGTCATCTGCAAACTCACTGCTGCTGGACTCAATCTGCTCATCCAGGTCATCAATAAAGATATTGAACAGGACTGGACCCAGCACTGATCCCTGGGGCACAGCACTAGTGACAGTTACCAACTGGCTGTGGCACCATTCACCACCACTCTCTGGGCCAGGCCCTCCAGTGAGTTCTGGACTCATTTCAGAGTGGATGAGTCCAAGCCAGGAGCTGCCAGCATGGCCAGGAGCTTGTTGTGGCAGAGGGTGCCAAAGGCTTTGCTGCAGTCCAGGCAGACTCCATCCACAGCCTGCCCTGCACTCATCAAGCAGGAACCTGATGGTAAAAGGAGATCAGGTGGCCAGGCAGGACCTGCCCTTGCTGAGCCCCTGCTGGCTGGATGTCTCTGTCTGTCACAAGGAGCAAGGTGGACAGGGCAGTGTGGTGTGCAAATCTGATCTGTGCTGTTCCAGGGGCCTTTGGAAGGACTGCCAGAGGTGAGCAGAGGGTGTGGGGTAGGCATCTGTCCCGTGAGCAGAGCCTGCAGATTGGATGCAGCTTGACTCTCTGCTGTGTTCCAACAAAAACAAGAATCAGATTTGTGCAGCCTTAAAAGGCAAGCTGGAGACTGATACCAAATGTTGCAGCACATGTGTTGATTTGTTATGTTACATTTCAGCTGTTAGTTCTGCTAAGGGAAGGCTTTCACATACTTGGGCCTGATGTATTTACTTTAGGGGCTCTGTGCTCGCAGCTCTCTGCAAGTGCCTGGTGCACGATGTTCTGCTGGCACCACCAGGCCAGCACGGGAAGTGAGGCAGCAAGAAGGGCCTGAGCCTCAACTCTCAGCCCCGCAGCTACTGCAGAAAGAGCTTAAAATGGTGTGGAAAGAATCACAGAATGGCAGAGGTTGGAAGGGACCTCCAGAGATCAGCCAGTCCCAAGCTCCCTGCCAGAGAAGGAGCACCCAGGGCAGGGCACAAAGGAACACAGGGTTTGGAAAGTCTCCAGAGAAGGAGACTCCAGAACCTCTCTGGGCAGCCTGCTCCAGGGCCCTGCACCCTCACAGGGACAAAGGTTTTTAATTAAATCAACAATGATTTCAGAATGTGGAAGTTATTTTGGAGAACCTCAGCACTGGTAAAGTTTCAGTCAGAGATGATTTGTAACAGGCTGGGTAGAACATTTCATGCACAGAACAGCCAAAGGAGAAGGGTTCAGTCTGGAGAAGAGAAGGCTTCCAGGTGACCTTCTGGTGGCCTTCCAGGATCTGAAGGGGGCTACAAAAACGCTGGGGAGGGACTTTTGAGGCTGTGAGGGAGTGCCAGGACTGGGGAGAATGGAGCAAAGCTGGAGGTGGGGAGATTGAGGCTGGAGGTGAGGAGGAAGTTGCTGAGCATGAGAGTGGTGAGAGGCTGGAATGGGTTGGCCCTGCAGGGAGGTGTTTGGGGCCAGATCCCTGGAGGTGTTTTTGGCCAGGCTGGCAGAGGCTGTGGGCAGCCTGCTCTAGGGTAGGGTGTCCCTGGGCATGGCAGGGGGGTTGGGGCTGGCTGATCCTTGTGGTCCCTTCCAACCCTGACTGATTCTGTGATTCTAACCTCTGTGGGCAGCCTGCTCCAGGGCTCTGCCACCCTCACCATACAGCAGTGTCTCCTCATGCTGAGGTGGAAGCTCCTGGGTTCCAGCTTGTACCCATTGCTCCCTGTCCTGTCACTGAGCACCACCAACATGAGACCAACAGCTTCATCTGGACACCAACCCCTCAGCTGTTTGTAGACACTGATCAGATCCCTCTCAGCCTTCTCCTCTCCAGACTAAACAGCCTCAGGGCTCTCAGCCTTTCTTCACAGCAAAGATGTTCAAGTCCAGAAACCAAATGGAAAACCCTCCTGAGCCATGACCTAGGAAGTGTCCTCCAACAAAGCACACTGGAAAATGAGGACATAGTCTGGATATGGTGAACCTGCACACCTGCTGTGAGCAGGGTCCCCAGCCACAGCTGGGCCTGGGCAGAGACAGGGCAGTCAGTGCCACTCAGCCCTGGACCACAAGTACAGCTGGAAGGAAAAGCCACTAAAGAGATCAGCAGCTCAGGTGCACCAGAGTGAGAGGAAGGAATCCACACCTTGGCCCCTGCCTGGGGGCTCTGTGCAAATGACAGAGATTCAGCTGAGAATTCTGGACAAATCTGCAAAGCTCCTTCCTTTGCCCTACTAAAACCTCCAAGCAGGGCAAGAGGACAAATTGCAGGCAGTGCAGATGCTCAGTAGTGAGAGCCACAGGCAGAGGCTACTGCTGGCTGCTCTCTGCAGGTACCTGCTGCAGCAGCCTCTGCTGCCACAGCCTGCAGAGAAAGGTGCAGAGGAGCTACTCCTGCTCAAGGGCTGCAGCAGAGCATGGAAAGGTGCAGAGGAGCTACTCCTGCTCAAGGGCTGCAGCAGAGCATGGAAAGGTGCAGAGGAGCTACTCCTGCTCAAGGGCTGCAGCAGAGCATGGAAAGGTGCAGAGGAGCTACTCCTGCTCAAGGGCTGCAGCAGAGCATGGAAAGGTGCAGAGGAGCTACTCCTGCTCAAGGGCTGCAGCAGAGCATGGAAAGGTGCAGAGGAGCTACTCCTGCTCAAGGGCTGCAGCAGAGCATGGAAAGGTGCAGAGGAGCTACTCCTGCTCAAGGGCTGCAGCAGAGCATGGAAAGGTGCAGAGGAGCTACTCCTGCTCAAGGGCTGCAGCAGAGCATGGAAAGGTGCAGAGGAGCTACTCCTGCTCAAGGGCTGCAGCAGAGCATGGAAAGGTGCAGAGGAGCTANGGGCATGGAGAGCAGCGGAGGAGCTACTGCTCAAGGGCTGCAGCAGAGCATGGAAAGGTGCAGAGGAGCTACTCCTGCTCAAGGGCTGCAGCAGAGAACAGACTGAAGCTTCAGAGAGTCAGTGAAAAAGTTGTTTGGAGTCCTCCTAACATTTTCACACTGCTGCAGCCTCCTTCCCTAGCCATTTCAGACCCTTCTGCAGCCAGTGAGAGCCAGCAGCACCCATGGCCTATGGCAAACCACCTTTACTTTAGCTCCTGTTTGATTAACATGCATGGTTAATTAAGAAAGCTCACTTATATGCCAAAGCAGTAGCTGAGGGGCTGCAGAGCAGCTGGGGGCTATGACAGCTGTGGAAAGAGCACAATGAGGCCCTGACAATTAGGAAAAACTAAATCAGAACTGATGATTAAGATCCAATTTTACAACCAGGGTCTGAAATTTGGACCTACCTGAGGTCTGGACCGTAAGACCTGCAGTTCTATCCCACACAGCAGGTGGAAGGAAAGATACAGAACAATTAAAGGATTTAGGTTTGAAATCCTCTCTTTGATGTTAATGCTAAGGAGCAGTTTCCAAACAGGACATAGAGTAGCAAAGGGGAGGTAAAACTGAGCCTAGAAATCAAACTGGGCAAGTTTAAGATTTGATGCAAGGAGCTCCATGGAAAC
Organism: Psilopogon haemacephalus; assembly: GCA_013396835.1. Classification (NCBI taxonomy): domain Eukaryota; kingdom Metazoa; phylum Chordata; class Aves; order Piciformes; family Megalaimidae; genus Psilopogon; species Psilopogon haemacephalus. The sequence goes on from VWZI01001193.1 coordinate 100,044, forward strand.
AGCCCAAATTGCTCCTTTTACCGCCCACAACCCAGAGGTACTTTGGTGTGGGTTGTCAAGATTTGGGCACTTTCCTGCTTTCTACCTTCTGTGACCAACTGTATTTGTGGAGGGAAATGAGACTGTTTACAACTTACTTGAGCTTGCTGGCATATTTTAAAAGGCTGAAGAGTTTCTTGGTAGAAGAGCTGCAGGTATGCCTGCAGGTCAAACCAGAAGTACACACTGTTCTTCCACATCTGGGGAGGAGAAGGATGTCAGTCACTGCCACCTCAGCACACAGCTTTAGCAAAGGCTGACTTCCCAAGGCAAGCAATTGCTTAGCTCCTTGGAGTCATCATAAACCAAGCTCTATTCAGGATGGATTTAATATTCTGTTGCCTGCTGGCAGAAGAGCAAGATCATAGAATCACAAAATCAGTCAGGGCTGGAAGGGGCCACAAGGATCATCCAGTTCCAACCCCCCTACCTTGTAACTGAGTTTCCTGGTGAGGTTTAATGCTACTAAAGAGCTTTCATAGTTATTAGCAGTCTTCACCTGGATATCCAAATTAACATCCATGATTAATCTTGCATAATTCCTGACCACTCAGTTCTCCTGCAAATCCACTAGGACTGTTGCCAGCAGCCCAACACTGACAGCCAGCAATGACTGATGGCTCTGGTGCCTGCAGAGCAGCAAAGGGCTGACACTTCTTCAAAGTCCAAGGAGCTTGGTTGGAGCAGGAGGAGGTTCTTAAAGCGTTGGGAGATGTTGGGCAGCACTAACCCAGGCAGCCAGGAGCAGGCAGATTGTCATGAGTAATAACATCAAGCATTTGCCATAGTTTAAAAAGCATGGGTTGATGGTTAAGAGCTGCTTCTCCCTGCCAAGTGGCAGGCTGTTTTTCACATGCTTATTCTTTTTTTTTTGTTTTCAATCCCTGATGGTACAATCAGGTTTCCAATAGGTTTAAGACAGTTAGGACCTGACAGCTTGGTTAAGAGCTGCCATTAGTTTGAATATCCACATGAGCAGTTTATTGTTGCTGAGGGACTGGAGGCTCACCACTAATAATTCATCCAGTCATCAATCTTGCCTCCTACTATGGTTTTTTTTTTTTCAGCCTAGCTGCTCTCTGTAACTTGGCATTCAATCAACTGTGGACTCAATTATCACAGGGTAGGAAAATCCTCCTACCTTATTCCCTGATTTCTCACAGAACTGTGTGAAGTGGTAGCCTGCTCTCTTCTCCAGATAAAGAGACTGCAGCATGCTTTCCATTCTTGATCCCCACAGGACAGCACTGCCAGCAGCACAGTTCCCCTGGACAAAGAAAGAGAGAGTCCTGCAGCAAGGGCTAACAGGCTCTAGGTATTGTCAAATGCCATGGAGGGCCACGCAGCCTGCCCACTGAGCATCTTCATCTCAAGAAACCACACTCCCTGCAACAGCTCTCCACACCATTGCCCCTCTAAATATTCACAGCCAAAGGAACAGGTCTGCTCAGCGAGGGCATGCAGAGAAGAAAATGACCACAGGAGGGCGCCCTCGGGAGGACCCACGGGAGGGTCACTTTCCCAGGCAACAGTTCCACTGAAGCATTTCTCCAGGCAGTTTCCCATGGACACTGGACACAGACAATCATAGAGTCAGGGTTGGAAGGGACCACAAGCATCATCCAGTGCCAACCCCCTGCCATGCCCAGGGACACTACCATAGGTGTGGGACAGTGTCAAAGGCTTTGCTCAGCTCCAGACACATGCTCACCACGGAGAGGATCAACACTTTCTCCCAAAAATAAACCTCTGTAGGTGCCAGGAGCTCCTAAAAGCAGGTGACAGAGCACACAGCAAATGCTGATGTTCTCGTTGTACCTCTGCAGCAGGCATTGACATTCACATCTTCACCCAGCTCCTCCCCACCACTGTGACAGCTTCCTCTTCAGTACTACACAGTGAAATGTTTTACACAGGGTTCCAGACAAGTGTCAAGTGGTACTTACTGAGAGCAGCTCAGCATAGGTGTACTTCCTCTGTCCCTGGGAACCTGAGGCTTTGGTGTCACCTAAGCAGTGACTCCTGTCTCTGCTCGCCGCCTCTGGCCTGGATCCACAAACAAACATTGTCAGTGTGCATTCAAAAAGCACAAAGTAGGAGAGCTAACAAAGCAACCAAGAAGGGGCAGGAGAGAGGTAGTGTGCCATGGGGAGCAGCAGAGGAGGAAGCAGCTCAGATTGGCAATAAATGTGACAAATGTAGAGGAACACTTTGGAGATCACTGAGGGCACCAGAGGCAGGCTAAAGGCTGTCAGTGTGTGTACAGAGTGGCAACAGTTACACAAGAGAGAGGGAGACACAAACCCTTGAGTTTTGTGGCAGAGGCCAGGGAGGAGCTTCTCAGCCAGGCAGGCAATCTGTTGAGCTTCAGCTCAGCAGGTTATTGTCTTCAAGGAGTGTATGAATGAAACCAGCAGCATCTCCAAGCCTCCCATCCAGGTCTGAGGTCCATTGGTGTGCACAAAGATCCATAAAAGGGGTTTTGTACTTACCACTTTCTGCTGCTTGAAATATCCCTCTGGGGGCTGTGCTCTGGTGGCAGGGTTGGTGATAATCTCTGTGGTATCTTGGAAGAGAAATTTGGTGTAGCTCATTTTAATAAAGTTGCTGAGTTTGTTTTAGTCTTCCAAGAGAGCTAAAGACAAATCAGCAATTTTGGGGAGTTCCCCACCTCTGTCCTTCCTTAACATGATGCTCACCAGATTCTCAAGACCATTCCAGGGTTTGCAGGACTATTTTTTCCTTGTCAAATGCAATCCATAAAACCCACAAACTGCAGAAACTTCCCTGGATATCCTGCAAGATCCTTCAGCACCTCTTAATAACCACCACAGCTTTCAGCTGCATTTTTAAAAGGTAGAAATGCAGAGGATGCCAGGGGCTGAGCATCTGAACAAGTCACAGAATCAGTCAGGGTTGGAAGGGAGCACAAGGATCAGCCAGTCCCAACCCCCCTGCCATGCTCAGGGACACCCTACCCTAGAGCAGGCTGCCCACAGCCTCTGCCAGCCTGGCCAAAAACACCTCCAGGGATCTGGCCCCAAACACCTCCCTGCAGGGGCAACCCATTCCAGCCTCTCACCACTCTCATGCTCAGCAACTTCCTCCTCACCTCCAGCCTCAATCTCCCCACCTCCAGCTTTGCTCCATTCCCCCCAGACCTGTCACTCCCTCACAGCCTCAAAATTCCCTCCCCAGCTTTCTTTGTAGCCCACTTCAGATGCTGGAAGGCCACCAGAAGGTCACCTGGGAGCCTCCTCTTCTCCATACTGGACATTTTCAACACTGCAATCCCACCTACCTGAGGAAGGGGAGGTAGCATCTCTGGCATGCAAGACTTGGGTGTCCATGGTACCAATGATGCTATTTGTGGGAAAGGATCAATGTCCACTCTTGGTCTCTCTTGGTATGTGTGCCAGAGCCTCAGTTTTGCACTGGCAGTTTCTATTGCTGTTGAATGAGTGACACAAAACCTGGGACCCCTGGGGGAGGAGAGGGAAAAAGAAAAGAAAGAAAAAAAAAAGCTACTAAATAGAACTTTTGCAGAGCATGAAGTGCTGAGCTGCTTGGCTGCTTTCTCCCCAGCATGGTGTCTGCTGTGTTGAGATCCTGTGCTGTGCACAGGATTAAACCCAGCTAGTGCCAGACATAGGCTTAGCCTTTGCACTCTTTCTAGTCCCAAGTTAAAAACAGGTGAACTTGGGCTGCAGATTCTGCACCACTTTGTATGAGTCTGCAGCAGAGTCTGCCCCATCCATCCTAGAGCAAAGAACAGGAAGGGATTGCAGGACACAGAGCACAGCTCTCGAGCAGCACCCCAGCAGAGTTCCTAGTTGCAGGTATTTGTTTATGCCTGCAACTTGCTGATCCCCCTTAGGGAGCCAAAATTCAGCTTGTTTTGGAAGCAGGTTAGACTTTGCACCCTCGATGAAGCTGTCAGCATGCCAAAGACATTTTGTGTGACAGACACAGAACAGTAAAGTCTCAGGGTCAAATTCCACATAGATGTATACACAGAGCACCCTCAGAAACCTGAGGGGAGCAGTGTGGGGAATAGCTTAGGACAGAATTAACCTCCTGTTCCTGAAGGGGTTTCTCTACCCTGAAGCCTAAAGTTTGGTTGAATGGTATCCAAGGCACACAAAGTAGCTCAGAGGCAGTGTAACAACAAGGGCAGATCTCCCTGGCTGCAGTTAACTCTAGGCTCAGCTGAAAGCTCAGAGTCAAGGTCTGGTAGTATTTAGGGTGACACTGCTTCCCATGGCTGCTGTGGGCTGAGAGGAGTGAGACAGCCTGAGAGGCTGACCAGAGAAAAGGCACATTCCTGACACAACAGAACCTTAGCTGCTGTTCGTATTTCCATACCAGTAGAGCAGCAGAGGTTTCACTACTTCAGGCTGGATCCATCTCAGATGCTTTAGGTTCCACTGATCTCCATGCAGCAGGTCGAGCCTGAGCAACACTTCGGAGCCGAGGCAGTAGTCTCCACTGCTCAGCAGGTACAGTGCTCTCATCTTGCTGAGCTGCCTTCAGCCAACAAAATCAATCACACAAGCATGGATCAGATGCTACACAGGACCAAGCACAGCTCAACTCACTGCTTACACTGCTGCCAATGGCAGAAGCCAAGAGGGGGTTCCCCACAAATTAGAGACAGGTTGTGCCTGTGAGGTGGACTGCGCAGTGCCTCGGGACAGACAGCCTGAGCCCAGCAGAGCCTTTCATCAGAGCAGTTAGTCGGGCTGAGTGTTAATTAGGGCAGCTAGTCGGTCTCTTCCAACCTGCCTTATGCAGCTCTACAGGTGCTAAGCAATGGGAACAACAGTTAGAGGGATGGGAAGTACCTTTGCTGCCTTGTAGTGTCCTTAAGAGCCTTTAATCTTTCAATATCCATCCAGAGCCACCAGTACCTTTCCCCAAGTGTTCCTTTGAGGAACTTCTTGAACCTTTCCAACTGATGTCTGTGGTAAGTGCTGTGACTAGCACACCAGGCAGCCCTGCTGCCAGCCCCGTGGCTTTCACAACTCGATCTCCAGCTAACTTCTTCAGTATCTTGTTCTCTAGCATCTTCCTTGGTGTCCAAGGCAGTGCACACAGAACCCTGGGGTGAGCCTGCCATTGTGGGGGCAAATTCCTTACTTGCCAATTCACGTTTCAGTGCTTCAGGCTGTTTGTGGAAGTCCACCTCACTCTCAACGCCAGCAGCTGCCTGCTGGGCCACCTCTGAAACAGCTTCTTTCATTGCAGACCCAGCACGAGCTGGTGGGAATGATTCTGCTGTCTGAGCAGTTGTGCTTTCCTGTCCACCTTCTTCTGCAGAATGGTCCCATTTTGGGTCCAGATAAACTCTTAATTGATTGTGGGAAGGAGATTCAGTAATGGCAACAAAAGAATGCTCCTCATCCTGGCTGGATCTCTCCTTAGTGATGTCAGTTCTTGGTGGTGCTGGCCTCGAAGAGGGAAGGACACTTTGCTGGTAGCACTCCCCAGACAGTGAACCTGCTTCTGCATTAAATCAGAAAACATCATTGGCTAGGGCTGGGTGCTAGGTTGGACTGGATGAGCTTGGAGGTCTCTTCCAACCTGCCTTATTCTATTCTATTCAGCTCTTTTCATTCAGGACTGCTTTCTTGAACATCAACATTTCCAAAGTGAAAAAGGTAACATATTTGCTGCTGCTGCAGAAGGGTCAGACTGTGTCACACAGGGGAGCAGAGGATGGCAGAGATGCTTTTGCTGTCACTAGCTGGCTAGAAAGCCAACCCCACGGCTGTGGAATTCCAGCAGAGCTCAGGAACCACTTCCTCTGGAGACTACTTACTGTTGACTCAGCTGAGCAGGCAGGCTCCTGGCACTGGTCAAAACACCTTGTGCCACACAGCCTGCTTGCTTCAGGAGCACCTGGGGGTACTTTGGTCGAGGTCCCAGTATGGCATGGGACTGGTTTTATTTTAGGCCTGTAGAAGCCAGTAAAGTGATGGTTACAGCAAAAGGCTACAACATCCAACAAGCCTCTGTCAGTTGTGTAAGATATTGACATATAGAGGACAGCAAAGAAATGATTGTGTCAAAGGCTCTGGAAACATCTAACAACCACAGAATACATCTCATGGGAAGAGACCTCCAAAATCATCCAGTTCAACCCTCAACACAGCACTGAAGGGTCAACACTGAACCACCTCCCTGTGGCTGCACAAAGCATAGACTGTCAAACAGCCACAGAGTCGAGGCAGGAAAGCCTTTCAGAACACAGCAAGTGGGAGAAAGCCCCATCAAACAGAAGGCACAGATGAGGCACAACTACATAGAGGCTGCCAGGGCAGGTGTCAGTGTTGTGGCTGCGGACAGCAGCCAGTCCCCATCTGCAACCTGAGACAGCAGGTGATGCCCAGAAGGCAGTGAGTGGAGCAGGCATTTACCTGCAGTGCCTTTTCTTGCAGGGTTGTGTTGCAAATGCTGTGGCTGAGCCCTTCTTACTTACCCACAAGGCTCTCCTGGGCACTTAGTGAATCCTCTTTTTCAGGCAAGCACTGAGTATCCTGAATTGCACCAGGGTCTGGAGGATGCAGATGTGGATCTGTAGTGTTCTTGGATTCACTCAGTTTTGCTGGCCTCATCTGAGAACCTGTGGCCTGGGAAAAGAAACATGGCAGCTTAATTCCAGTCTCTACTGCAGTGCTTCTGGTAGCAGAGGGCTGCAGTCACCTGGAGCAGCCTGCTTAGGTAGAGAATACTGCTGTATTCTCTGTGACAGCAGTTCCCAGAGAATACAGCTCTATGGCAGTAGCTGAGCAGGCTTCTAACAGCTTCTGTTTAAGCTGTATCACAACCCATTAACCTTCTTCCAGAACCTTCTCTAAAGAGCTTTGGAAACAGGGGATGTTCAGAGAATCAGTTGCCCAGTTGGGTCGTGTCCTCAGCTACCACCAACTTGAACCCAAAGCATTCACTGTAGCTTGATGCTACACCCAAACATGTTGATTTTACCTGGCCAAGCCTCTTCAGAGCCAGCAAAGAGTCATCTTCATCAGGAGGGGAAGAACCTGGGTCTTGCTTGCCTATCCAAGGATAATAGTCACTATCAATAATGAAATTAATGCCAGTCTTGCTCCATTCCACCTGTGATACCAATTTAGCCAGCCTGGAATTAAATGTAGAGACAATGAGATGATTCAGGTTAGCTTTTAACTAGAGAGACAGTTGAGTTTTGACCCAGAACAGGCAAAACTGACTGAACCAAAAATAAATTGCTCCAGAGACCTTCATGATCTGCTTGGTTATTTCACTCCTCACCTGCTGTCACCTGTCAGTGCCAGCACTGCCATCCCACAGCCCAGCAGCTGCTTTGTACTGCCAAGCAGAACAATCAGCAGAACTGATCCCTCTCAGGCTGCTCTGCAATCCCAAACCATGCCGAGAAGCTTCTGAACACTCTGATGACTGACCCAAAGCTGTTGTCCCAGACTGCAGAACTCCCCTCTGCCACCAGCAGCCACTACAGCTCCTGGTCCCGGCCCCAGCAGCAGCGTCACAGCAGTGGTCACACTCAGTGCACCTTCAGCTGGCTGCTGCATGGAGACTTCAAAGTATTGATCACCAAGTGAAAAAAGTCTCTGCTTTTACTTTATGAGGGTCGCTAAAATGAAACAAAGGTGACCAGAGGAGGGAGAAAGCACAGCAAGAGTTGTGGCGAGATGAAAGGGACAGAGGAGAAAGCGGCAGAGCTCCGGAGCTGAGGGGCAGCAGAGGCTTGCAGTACCTGTACTCGAAGTAGCAGTCGCTCTCCAGAAACGCCGGCAGCCTCTCCTCCTTCACCCACTGCATCGCCTGCTCTCGCTCCAGGTACTGCTGAAACACAAACGCCAGAGCTGGGCAGCGAGTTTGGGCAGCCTGCTTGGCTTCCCTGCTGCCACACCAGCCACCCCCTCCGGCCACCCCCTGCCACGGAGCCGCTGCTTCAGGAAGACAAACACACAGCACCTGTGCTACTCAGCCCAGCCTGGGTCTTGCTGGGACAATTGAGTTCATTCACTTTCCTACTACCAGCTAAACACACCTGAAGCTGATTGCATGGTAAGAGCACTTTAAAGCCAAGCCGTGGATTGGCTTTAAGGCCTGGGGACCCCAGAGCTCCACAGCTGCTTCCCTCAGCTGGGACACAGCACACTTGGTGGAAGAGTTTTGGGGGGGTGGTTCCCACGTTCCCACCCTTAGGACATTCACTGTTTTCAGAACCTGAGGTGCATTTTTCCTTCTAGTGGAGGTGAGGCTGAAGAACTTAGTCACTGCCCTTGTCCCCACAAGCAGGCATAGTCTGGGCAGGGAGGGGTGGTACTTGCATGCATCAAGCCATCAGTGGATGCAGATTGCATCGTGCATGTTCTTTCCATGAGCTAATGTTCCATCAGGGACAAGGGTTATTTCTGCCAGGGCTAGAGCTGGGGGGGCATTACTCAGAAAGTGGGTGGTTTCATTTAGGGAGAAGAAAATATTTCAAAATATGGAAAGCTTATGTTGGCAGTGGCTCAGAGAGTGCAATTTGTGGAGATGGAGACTAATTGCTCCCCCACCACACAGTGCCTGCCTCTTTTGGGTAGCTGACAATGCTCTTTTCAAGTGCAGGGGATTGTCTTTATTTTGGCATTTCATGCTTGTGTATTTGCTGACTCGCAGCCCACTTCTGTGTCCCAGTGACTCATTGCATGCTCACATCTGCACATGGCTGCTTCACAGAACTCTCTCTCCTGTCGGAGGGACTGGATCTCTGCTCTTCCCCCTTTACCCAGGGAAAGATGCTGCATTTCCTCCCATGGGCTTCCTTACCTCGGTGAGCTTCCTTACCCGGGCAGCCTCGGGCCTCGCTGGGACCCAATCCAGCAAAGCTTTTAGCACGTGTTTAAGTTTAAGCATGTGTTTAACTGTCCTTGATTAAAGCTAAGCACGTACTTAAGTGCTTCGCTGAGCTGGGGGTTCTCTCCAGTCAGGTATGTGGGATGCCAGCCAGTTCCTTTCCATAGCTCTGAGCAATTCTACTCAGCGCTGCAAGTTGGGCTTTTTTTTTTTTTTTCACCCTCTAGTTTACACCGAGTTAATTTGGGGTGTCGAGGAGAAGATGCTTTGCTCCCTAGCAATAATCTGCAAGTGTGCATGCACACACCCTGCCAGCTTTTGCTTGTCTGTAAGCAGCTTTTGCTTATCTTTTTAACAGTTTGAGAGGGAAGCACAGAGACATACACTGCTGGGTGTATTTCCTCACAAGAACGGATGTTTCAATCCAGGCTGCAGCCCGAAGGAACTGCTAGCCTTCTCCAACCCTGCCTCAGTGCCATTAGTAACTTGCCACTGAAGGAGACTTTTTGTAGGAGTGTAACACTCAAAGCAACTGTCAGTCGTAAAAAGTCCAAGCCAAGGAGCACCTGATGCCTGCAAGATCAAACCCTGCTTGATTTTAAATGGAACTACTTGCTGTAGTTAGCCTGGGATGGCTTCTGGTTCACTCACAGCCTAGTACAAAGAGCCAAGCTGACTCTCAGCTCAGCTGGCACCAGTGCAGCTCAGAACCCTAACTCCACAGCCAGGCTGCAGTCTCAGTTGGCACTGCTGCAGCTCAGGACCCTAACTCCACAGCCAGGCTGCAGTCTCAGTTGGCACTGCTGCAGCTCAGGACCCTAACTCCACAGCCAGGCTGCAGTCTCAGTTGGCACTGCTGCAGCTCAGGACCCTAACTCCACAGCCAGGCTGCAGTCTCAGTTGGCACTGCTGCAGCTCAGGACCCTAACTCCACAGCCAGGCTGCAGTCTGGGGTGGCACTGCTGTAGGGCAGGCTCCCAGCTCTACATCCAGCCAGTTCCACCAATTGTACTCCAAGCACAAAAGGCCAAATGCAATTTTGGTGCAAGTCCTCTCAGGACAATCAGCCCTGCACTCCAGCTGGTGAGTTGGGCCAGCAGCCTTGAAAGATGCAGCCCTGCAGTTACAGTCACCATTTTTGGCTTGCTTTTTGCAGGCCATTTTGTTGCAGCTTGGCTTTGTGATCTCAGCTGAACGGGATGAGGCACCTGCTACTTGTCCCATAAACAGGGAAGGGAAAATAAGAAACATTCCCCTTTCCCCCACCAAAAAGGAGAAGAAAGTGTACCTAGGCACAGAGCAACTCAAAAGGCTCCCATCTATGGGAAATGGCCAAGGCAAGAAAATCCTACAGGAGCTGCATTGCTCCAAACTACATGGAAGATGTGGCAACAGGGAAATGGTTTGGAATTGGTTAAGGCTATCCACAGGTTCACTGATGTGAGGCTAGCCCAGAGAGAATAGAACTGAATGGAACAGAATGGAATGGAACAGAGCAGAATAGAATCAGCCAGGTTGGAAGAGAGCTCCAAGCTCATCCAGTCCAACCTATCCCCCAGCCCTAGCCAATGGCACTCAGTGCCCATCCAGGCTTTGCTTCAACACCTCCAGGGATGGAGACTCCACCACCTCCCTGGGCAGCCCATTCCAATGCCAATCACTCTCTCTAGCAACAACTTCCTCTTAACACCCAGCCTAGACCTCCCACAGCACAAGTTGGGGCTGTGTCCCCTTGTTCAGTTGCTGGGTGTCTGGGAGCAGAACCCAACCCCACCTGGCTACAACCTCCCTTCAGGCAGAGCAATGTCAGTCACACTTGCACCAGCACACAGCATTTCCTCAGCTGAATCCTGGGAGCAAATCAAGAAGAGCTCCTCTGGTTTTGTTTTAGCAAACACTTCACCTGAGAGCACAATTATCTAGCAGTGCAGGGAGAGCTGTGAGCCTTGTCCTAGCACAGCATTTGTGCTGCTTAGATACAGACAACTGCAATCTCACATTACTGTTTTATTAAATGTCATTGCCTTTTGACCTCTCTCAGCAGTGTTTTCTGAAAAATCATTAAGTTTACACTGGGCAGAGCCTTCTCCAGCTCCCTGCTCCTCTCCCAGCTTTCCAGCTATGACATCATTCAGAGCAGCTGCTTCTAAAAACAGAGCAAGACCTTAGCCTGGCCTTGAATGAAATGAGCTGAAGTCACATCAGTCACACCAATGCAAAGTAAGCAACAAAAGAAGAAACGAAGTATCCCAGGAGTGGGTTTGGCTCCTCCAAAGCTGCTGCTTACAGCTGCACTCCCACTGTCCTCTATTCTCCCAGGTGCATACAGTGCTGCAGCTCCTGCTTTTAACCTGCCTACTTTTAAGGCTTTCTTCATCCCCACATTAGAGAGGAGACCCAAATTGATGTTGTCTGAGGAAGTCCAGTACAAGATTTTTTTTTTTTCTTCTAAAGTCCAACCTAACTTTAATTTTTAGCCTTCTTGCTGCCAAAGATTATTTTCTCTGGCCATTTCCACTGATGTTAGCTATGCAAATCCCTCGGGAATTAATGGGGGAGAGAGCCTTGCTTTGCCAGACCACAGATGAGCTCATAGCCACACAAGGAAATTAATTAATAAGGAAAGACTGAGACGCATTAGTTGCAGTCAATTTGCACATTCCAGGGATCACTACTAAAGTAACTGCTGTCATAATATTTTTTCTTCTAATATTCAGAAGTATTCAGACCACACAACTGAGCCCTGCCCTGCAGAATATCCTGTGCTGCAGGATGTGCATCTGTCATCCCAGCCACTGCTCTGCCAGACACATGTGCGGGGCAGGGCACAACCTGCCCCATCGTTATGTTTCCCTAACATAAATTCCCATTCTTCCCAAGCTCCCAAGCCAAACGCAACAACTGCTGCCAGTCTCTCCGCGGTAAGAGCTAAATATAAAGTGGGGGCTGCGAGATGCTCACCACGGCGCTGTCCTTCGGCTCAGCAGCCAGGGCGGGAGGGGCGCTGCAGGGCTTGGAGACCTGCCCAGCGCTCTTTGCTTTCCTCAGGATGCTGTGAAGCAGGGCTGCAGACTCCTGAGCATCCCGGGCTTTTTCCAGCTGCCTTTCCAGGCCTCGTGGGGCATCCTGAACCACTTCAAAAACCCCAAAGTCGGAGTTAAACTTCACTGGCTGGGCAAAAGTCTACAAAAAAAGTTCACAACATGGCAGTGAGGGAACTCTTTCAGTTAACCAAGTGCCTTTGAAGCACCCTGCAGAATGCAAGCTGCTGTTAGGAGGCTTCTTTGTCTTATCTGCTATAAAATAGAGTAGAATAGAGTAGAATAGAATAGAATAGAGTAGAATAGAGTAGAATAGAATAGAATAGAATAGAATAGAATAGAATAGAATAGAATAGAATAGAATAGAATAGAATAGAATAGAATAGAATAGAATAGAA
>VWZI01001193.1:112512-138479 GCA_013396835.1 Psilopogon haemacephalus
CTGAGGGAGCTGGGGGTGTGCAGCCTGCAGAAGAGGAGGCTCAGGGCAGAGCTCATTGCTCTCTGCAGCTACCTGAAGGGAGATTGTAGCCAGGTGGGGTTGGGCTCTGCTGCCAGGCAGCCAGGGACAGAAGGAGAGGACAGAGGCTGAAGCTGTGGCAGGGCAGGTTCAGGCTGGATGTGAGGAGGAAGTTCCTGGCAGAGAGAGTGATTGGCATTGGGATGGGCTGCCCAGGGAGGTAGTGGAGTCCCCATCCCTGGAGGTGTTGAAGCAAAGCCTGGATGGGCACTGAGTGCCATTGGCTAGGGCTGGGGAAGAGGTTGGGCTGGATGAGCTTGGAGCTCTCTTCCAACCTGGCTGATTCTAGTCTATTCCATTCCATTCCCATTTAAGGCTTGGAAAGACTGGTAAAGAAGCTGACCTATTAAATGTGATGTGCCCTTGAGGCAGATGAAGGTGGAGATTCCCATGTGCAGGAAAGGCTTTGCACCACATTGGTACTTGCAGGTCAGGCTTCTACCAAACCCCAGGGCCTGTGGTGGATTCTGTTACACAACCCTAGCTCCATGAGCTCAGCTTCAGCTATGTGATTGTAACTTCTGTCAGCTCAAAAAAACCCCACTGGTACAGCCTGTAACAGAGCCATTTCCCTGAGAGCACCTTTCAAGTTTTCTTCCTTAAAATAAAGCAGGAAATAAGGATGGATTTCACAGCAGTACTGGGCAATGCCTAGGACAGAAATGATTATAAAGAGGCAGAGTATGTAAGCACCTCCAGGCTGAGGTGGGAGACAGACAGGCACACTGTGTCTAAGAGCTGAAGAAAATCCTGCCCATCACAGGATAGTAGAGGGTGGAAGGGACCTAAGGAGATCACTGAGTCCAACCATGTCCAGACCCACTGCCAAGATTCCTTTTGGCTTCATTCCTAGCAAGATGCCCCCAGGCCTTTGGGCAGCTTTGTCATTCCCTTGCACTTCAGATCTTTTTTCCTCCAAGCACTGTACTTTTTTTTTTCCTCGAGCTTTGTGTGTGTCACACACAGAACGTGTAAACCTTCTATGTATGCTGAATGAATGCTGCTCTTAGAGAGCAGCTTCATTCCTCTGCTCACCTATGTAAGGCCCAAGCAACCATGTCGGTGTCAGCTCTTCTGCTGCAGGCCCCTGCTGTGCCTCGCAGAGCAGTGCCCGGGAGTGAGGCATGTGGCTGCAATATGTGCTTACAGCATTCCCTGCTTATCCCATAACGTCTGAGTGTGGAGGCTCAGGCTGGCAGAGCACGTAGCAAGGGAGAGCTGGGAGGGTGGGATTAGTGCTTATGACATCAGACTGTCAGTGCTCAAAGCCATGCATTAAATTGCATTAGTCTGTTCAGTTACCTAACTCCAGCTGAACTCCTGCCTTGGTTTTTGTTCTCTGACACCTTCTGCCTCTTTTGGCATTCATTTTCTCCAGGGTACTCTGCACTTCTTAGTGGTTTTTCTCTCCAGATGTCCCAAACAGAATTTTTAAAAGAACTTTTAACGTGCAGCAGGTTTCTCTGTGCTTCATTCAGACCTCCTCCCACTTTGCTGCATGTACATTTTATTTACTTTCAAAGCCTGTTTGGGCTGCTCGCAGCTTTTAAGTGACTGCCTGTGCAACCTCCATTACCTCCTTGTCCTGCCTTATGTTGCCATGCTTTCAAAAGGAAACAGAAGCAAGCACCCTGAGATGCAAGATGCTTTGGTTTGCCGGGGTTTGCTTTGCTCTTGCTTCAAAAAAAAAAAAGCTAAGTGCAAGATCTATAACAAACAGCCACCCAACTAACACTGCCACAGCCTGCCCAGGGAGGTGGCTGGGGCCCTAGCCCTGGAGATATTCGAGGTGAGGCAACCTGATCTAGCTGAGGGTGGCCCTGCTGAGTGCAGGAGGGGTTGGACTGGATGGGTGGAGGAGAAGCTGAAGCTGACACAGCAGTGTGCACTTGCAGGGCAGAAAGGCAAGCAGAGGCTGGGCTGCAGCAGGAGCAGTGTGGGCAGCAGGGCCAGGGAGGTGACTGTGCCCCTCTGCTGTGCTCTGCTGAGAGCCCACCTGGAGTAGTGCATCCAGTGCTGGAGCCCCTGGGACAAGAGGGATGTGGAGATGCTGGAGGTGTGCAGAGAAGGGCCCCGAGGATGCTCAGAGGGCTGCAGCAGCTCTGCTGTGAGCACAGCCTGAAAGAGTTGGGGCTGTGCAGGCTGCAGAAGAGGAGGCTCCCAGGGGACCTTCTGGTGGCCTTCCAGGATCTGAAGGGGGCTACAGAAAAGCTGGGGAGGGACTTCTGAGGCTCTCAGGGAGTGACAGGAGTGGGGGGAATGGAGCAAAGCTGGAGGTGGGGAGATTGAGGCTGGAGGTGAGGAGGAGGTTCCTGAGCATGAGAGTGGTGAGAGGCTGGAATGGGTTGCCCCTGCAGGGAGGTGTTTGGGGCCAGATCCCTGGAGGTGTTTTTGTCCAGGCTGGCAGAGGCTGTGGGCAGCCTGCTCTAGGGTAGGGTGTCCCTGGGCATGGCAGGGGAGTTGGGACTGGCTGATCCTTGTGGTCCTTTCCAACCCTGACTGATTATGATTCTAAATACCTTTGGAGACCCCTTCCAACCCAGACTTCTTCTGTGATTCTAACTAGACACAACCAGATTATTTCAGCTCCATGATGTCCAACTTAAAAAATATGACAACATTAAATGACCATGCATCTACTCTTACTTAATCCTTTGTAAGTTACACACAGGACACATTCTTATTAAATGAAAATAAAACATTAATGTAAGTAGAGCAGGTGTTAGTGACAACTTTTTATATGTGCAGCATTTTGGGAGTCTGACTACAAGGTACCTATCAGTGAAATCTACAAATAGAACAAAAGAGCATACAGTGGTGGGGTAAAAACATGAGGACTCCACACACGTGACTGAAAAAAAAATTTTAAAAAGGTGGTTCTAGTCCAAAGGTTGAGATTTTGGATCAAGGTGTAGGTAGCTGTCTCCAGGAACACCAAGATGCATGCATGCTCTGGTGTCAAGAGAGCAGCCAGATAAGGCAGCTTCTCAGACTGTCTTGGAAAAGCATTGAGTTCAAACCTTTCAGCATGAGAATGGCTTTTAAAAGGAGCACTCTTCTGATTTGCAGCCAATAACATTGTGGTCACTTGGTAGCTTTCTCCCTCAAGGAGACCCAGAGGCAAGGACTTGCTACCAAGAGTGCCATCTCCTGATTACAACTGAGGTGGAGTTAGCTCTCATCTCTGGTGCAGCCTTTGAGGTTGCAAAGAGAGGAGGGGGTTTCCAGTAGGACCACTGGTAACTGGAAAATGAGGGGTGAGGCCCCACCATGGAGCTCAGGCAGCTTGTGGAGTGCAGGAGGCACCCTCAGGCATTACTGAGCATTCTTACTCAGGCCTCCAACACGCAGCTGGGAGGCAAGTTCTGACCTCTGAGTTGTATATATCTTTGGATATCTTAAATCTATCGATCAAAGATTGAGATTCCAGGGATGCCTGACTGGCCAGAAATGGAAACATATCCAGGCCAATGTTTCTCTTGAGGTTTTCATTTCAGATTAGTTGCTAAGGAAGGTGTAACTCATTTGTATGTCATGTAATTGGTTTCTGCTACTGTGAAATCACCACACTACTACTGGCAGCAAGTGCCCTCAGGAGGGGGCTTTGGTATTATTTTAGCCTTCCAAAATAGTTTCTGTAGAATCTACCCCTGGTGGCAGTAGCTTTAGAACACCTAGCTGAGCATGTCAGACTGCACTCAATATTATTGCAGCAACACAATCACTTAGAGACTTGCACTGTAAATCAAAGCACAGAGAATGCTGCTGCAGCAAGCCCCCAGTGGTACAACTTTCCATACGCCAGTGGTGCATTATAAATCAAGGCAGAGGCATCTGCTACCCCCAGCTTCTCAGATGGAGTCACACACTGTTTGCAGTTTAACTTGTTGCCTGACTACCAGCACACCTGGGCAACGCTGTCACCAGGCAACAGCTCACAAGCAAAACAAGAATAGAGCAATGGAAATTTCAGTGCTAGGTTTTAGCAGAAGCCTTCTGAAGAGGAGAGGGGAATTGGCAATGTAAGGTATCCAAACCACAAAACTCTCTAGGCACTGACAGAATGTAAGCCTGAAGAGGGTAAGTCCCAAGGAAAAGATCAAAAAGAAAATAAACCAAATTATAGGAAAGAATAGGAAAGGCCAGGTTGGGAGAGAGCTCCAAGCTCATCCAGCCCAACCTCTCCCCCTGCCCTAGCCAATGGCACTCAGTGCCCATCCAGGCTGTGCTTGAACACCTCCAGGGATGGGGACTCCACCACCTCCCTGGGCAGCCCATTCCAATGCCAATCACTCTCTCTGCCAACAACTTCCTCCTAACATCCAGCCTGAACCTCCCCAGGCACAGCTTGAGACTCTGTCCTCTCATCCTGTTGGTGGTTCCAAGGGTGTAAACTGGCACCAGGAGCCTGCTCTACCACCCTTAGTTCTGCAGCTCCCACTATGTGCACTTTGACAGCAGTCTGTGCTCTGTCTATCTCTTGTTTAGTTTGGTAAGCCTGGACCATAGCTGAACTTCTTCCAACAGCAGCTGCATCATGGTCTTAGGCCCAAGGAGCACCAAGGAACATTCTAGTCCTTCCTAAAGCTGGTGGTAGTTCCTACCAGGCAAGCTGCAGAAATGCAGAGGTGTTGTCCCTGGGCTGGACAGCAGTGCTTTAGGAGGGGGACAGCCTGTGGTGCAGCTCTGGGCTAGATCAGCTGGGAGAGCCCAGGGAAGCCATGAGTGACAATGTGGAAGAGTCTGTGCCACCTGCCAGGGGACTGTGGGGATGGGGAGAATGTGGATAGTCAGGGTCAAGAGCGAAGTTGGATGAGGTTGCCGCACTAAGGGAGCGGGACAGGACCTGTGACTCTCGTGAGAGCAAAATACAGGGCACTGAGTATGGTGAGACAACTGCAACTGGATCAGCACACAGATTCTTCAAGCTGCAGATGGGAAAGGAAGAGGAGTGCCAACACTGAGACCTACACAGACATGAAGAGAAACAGAGCTGGGTCCTGTGCTAAAATGTTTGCATTAACCACTAAGTGCACTGCCAGAAGAATGTAAAAGGACAAACATTTGTCCTGTTGGCATGTCATGATATGGCAATAAACCCAGACTGCTTATCTGCTCTAAACAAGTATTTATGTGTCTCTTCCACTTCCTATTCCTATCATTTTGCTGCACTGTGGTTTCACTACACCAGTCTGCAAGAAGAAAAAGCTATCCCCAGGAGTCCAGACACAGAGAAGTTTTTCTGATGCTGATGGTAACACTGAGCAGTAAGAGTTGCTACCATTAGAACGCAGACAATCCCTGAAAGCAATTTAACTACCCAGAGGCAACATTAAAGTGGTGTAAGACGAGTTACCTGCTTGTTGACCTGAGCGAGGTGTTGTATTTTGCAAGAGATTTCTCTAAGGTACTTACTGGAAGACTCAAAAATTCATTGAAGTAGTCCACAAACACATCATCTGTGGCCAAGCATTCTTCCTGCAGAGAGACAAAAACACAAAGCAAGGCTTGTACCACTCTGCACTTGCACACTTGCAGTGTGCTCCTGCCTCAAGCAGTGCTCCCAAGCATTCTCTGACTGCACTCTCGCCTCCCAGCACTGCTCCCAGCACACTCTGACTGCACTCTCGCCTCCCAGCACTGCTCCCAGCATTCTCTGACTGCACTCTCACCTCCCAGCACTGCTCCCAGCACACTCTGACTGCACTCTTGCCTCAAGCACTGCTCCCAGCACACTCTGACTGCACTCTCACTTCAAGCAGTGTTTTTGCCATGAGCTAGGACGTGTAAATTTTGGCAAATGGCATTGCCTGCTTTTGAGGAGTGTCATCGCTGCAGCACTGCTACATTGCAGCCTCTGCACACTGCTGAGCTCCTCAGCGATTTGCAAACCACACGTGGAGGTAAAGCCTTTGCCAAGAAATCTCAGAAAAAGCCTTCATGAGCCTTGCAGCCTCTAAACGCTGGAAATGTGCATGCCCAAGCCTTACAAAGCATACTCACAAACACTTCTTCTGTTACAGAGGGAGGCTCTGAAACACAAGACGAAACACAGGTCACAGAAGCAGTACAGGCAAGCTTGTTCAGCTACAGTTACTGCCCAGAAAGAACAAGTAGTGAGGCAGGACAACCTTCCTGCACGTTCTGAAATAACTTAGCCTGAGGAAATAAACTGGACTCTAGAAGCATACAGCAAGGTTGACCCAGGCATCAAAAGGTTGGCTTTCACCAGAGTGATTGAAATGTCATGCAAGCATTATTCACTCAGATGATTGCTCATACACAGCTGTTAGCTTCTTGTCACCTTTCCTCTGCAAAATCAATCAGAAGCTTGCTGGATTTAATGGAAATGATTTGGATGAGACTCTGTGATCTTTGAGCAGTAAATATCACTAATTATATGATTTTTTTAAAATAGCAAACTAATTGTAGGTGCTTCCAGATAACCAATTCTCACTCATTCTAGGAAAGTACTTGTGATGCCATTTGAAGGAAGTGAAGTTGCCCAGACTAATGAAATGTGCTTGGGCAAGTTTAAAGCCAGCAGTACAAAGTCCTGCTCTTTTGTATCCCCCTCCCCGCAGCAGAGACAATCCCCTGAGGCCGGCCTCCTGCACGGGGGAGCCTTACTCACCGGTGGTGATCCTCTTCGACTGCATCCTGAGCCTAGCCGCGGGAGGGCCAGCACCCACACCTGCGAGCCTGAGAGCTCATTTGCAAGGCTGGAAGTCCTAGGAGCAGCAGAGCTGCTGTGCCCGGCTGGGGACTGCTGGCCGGCAGCAGGCAGCCTGGCTCGGCAGCACAGCACAGCAAAGCAGGGTTGCTATGGCACTGCAGACAATGGGCACTGAGCAAACGCTACTGCTGCCTGTGCACAGCTCCCTCGGCTCACCCCGTCAGGCACACTGACATCACAGACTCACAAAAGCTGCCTCTGAACTGGGCACCTGAGGACACTTGCAGCAAGAACAGAACCGAATGCTCTTTGCTCAACTGCCCTGGGAGTTTCTTAACCCAAAATCATATATTCTACCTTCTCCCACGTTAACAAAACCCTTCAGACACGTGGGATTTTGCATTCAAAATTAAAATCTCAAAGCATCTGACTAATGAGCAGTGGATGGGTGGAGGAGAAGCTGAAGCTGAGGCAGCAGTGTGCACTTGCAGGGCAGAAAGGCAAGCAGAGGCTGGGCTGCAGCAGGAGCAGTGTGGGCAGCAGGGCCAGGGAGGTGATTGTGCCCCTCTGCTGTGCTCTGCTATCTGTCAAATAGTTCTGCTTCTGTAAGCAGGCTGTAAGGCTCCATCCCAAGAAGCAAAGTCAGTCCCATCTCTGGCAGCCAGGTAAGAGCACACTGCTGAGGCTGAGATGAAATTTGGGCTATTGCCTAACAGGTACAAACGGCCCCATTGCAATGTGCCAGCAACACAACCTGCAGCCTTGGTACCAGCCTCCCCTGCTCCCTCGTGCTGCCCAGGTCTGGACCTAGCACAATTCCAAAGGCAGCTACATTTATCCACTAATTAGGGAAAGGTTTATAAGTAGCCTAAGTGGAAGGAGAACAGATATTGGAGACATAGGAAAAACTCCCACAATGTTAGTTTCCTTGGTTCAAAGAGGTACTCCAGGACATAAGGAAAAGTCACATTTCTAGTGTGGGCAGCAAAAGCCCCCCTGATTAATTACTCATTCAAGAAGAAATTAAAAGGCAAATGAGCACCTAGAGGGATCTCCAAGGGCAACTGTGAACTAGTTAGAGTCATAGAATGAGTCAGAGGTGGAAGGGACCACAAGGATCAGCCAGTTCCAACCCCCTTGCCATGCCCAGGGACACCCTACCCTAGAGCAGGCTGCCCACAGCCTCTGCCAGCCTGGCCAAAAACACCTCCAGGGATCTGGCCCCAAACACCTCCCTGCAGAGGCAACCCATTCCAGCCTCTCACCACTCTCATGCTCAGCAACTTCCTCCTCACCTCCAGCCTCAATCTCTCCACCTCCAGCTTTGCTCCATTCCCCCCACTCCTGTCACTCCCTGAGAGCCTCAGAAGTCCCTCCCCAGCTTTTTTGTAGCCCCCTTCAGATCCTGGAAGGCCACAAGAAGGTCCCCTGGGAGCCTCCTCTACTCCAGACTGAAGAGCCCCAACAAGATCTCATTGATCTTAAATAGGAATATCCCATCTCAAACATAGATGGAGTTGTTGTCACCTGATAGCTTTAGTAACTGCAAACCTTCACAAGAAGCCAACTTTAGCTAATTGTAGCAACTCTTTTTTTGGATCACTGCCATGTTTTTCACTTTTGCACCTGAGAGCAGCAATCTCAGAACTGGAAGCAGGTGCTAGGAAGCTTATTTAAATGACTGCAAAACTGCCAAAACAGGATTTAGATCCTGAGAGGAAAGCACAAATCAGTCATCAGGTGGCTTAAGGCCTGGAATGATTCTGTTGGCAAAGTGGAAGAAGCTTCCTGCGGCAGCAGTGTGGCCTCCATCTGCTGGATCTGGGAGTCTGAGTTTACAGC
This sequence comes from Psilopogon haemacephalus, assembly GCA_013396835.1. Lineage (NCBI taxonomy): Eukaryota > Metazoa > Chordata > Aves > Piciformes > Megalaimidae > Psilopogon > Psilopogon haemacephalus. Next base: position 121,109 of record VWZI01001193.1, read on the forward strand.
AGATTAATGCAGTTCTGTGCCTGGCAGAAAAAAAGTTAATGCAGACACCTGAGGAAACAGTTCTTGGGAATAGGAGCCCTGCAAAGCATGATGAAAAGAGAGGGAAAGGCACCTCCTGCAGATAGCCTAGGGGAGGAGAAAAAGTAAAGGCTTACAAATAGAAAAGGCTGCAGAGCAAGGGAGAGATGTGACACAGCTCTGCCCTGTCAGCATTGGCTGCTTTGTGCTGCTGGAGAGGACTGTCAGAGGAAAGGCAAGTCCAAAGGGCTTCACCTCCAAAAGAGATTTCATAGGAGTACTCATGGGAGATTATTCCTTGACTTGTCCATGTCACTAATGTCCCAAGGACTCCTACAACAATTTACTCTCCCAGGCCAAGACAGAGGTGTCTTATCAAGTGGAAAAGCTTGAAATAAAGTTGGAATTCTCTTTCCTTAGGATGAGTCTTGGAAAAGGCAAATGGAAGTCAGAGGCAGACCTGGAAAGTGAATTGGCCCTGGGAAGGCCCAGGCAGCCATTTGTGCTCTTGCTACATGGCACATGCAAGCTACATACTCCACACTGCAGCACCTGAAGGGCCCTTCTGAGCCCTGCAGAAAGTTGTATTAGTGTCTGAGGAAATAAGAGAGAGATTCTCCTAGGAGTCAAACAGTTCTCTCTTCCAGTCTGGGGAAGGGGCATTAAGACCTCATTGAAAAAATGCTGCTAAGGACTGCTGAGAGCCCACCTGGAGTAGTGCATCCAGTGCTGGAGCCCCTGGGACAAGAGGGATGTGGAGATGCTGGAGGTGTGCAGAGAAGGGCCCCGAGGATGCTCAGAGGGCTGCAGCACCTCTGCTGTGAGCACAGCCTGAAAGAGTTGGGGCTGTGCAGGCTGCAGAAGAGGAGGCTCCCAGGGGACCTTCAAGGATCTGAAGGGGTCTACAGAAAAGCTAGGGAGGGACTTTTGAAGCTGTCAGGGAGTGACAGGACTGGGGGCAATGGAACAAAGCTGGAGGTGGGGAGATTGAGGCTGGAGGTGAGGAGGAAGTTCCTGAGCTTGAGAGTGGTGAGAGGCTGGAATGGGTTGCCCCTGCAGGGAGGTGTTTGGGGCCAGATCCCTGGAGGTGTTTTTGGCCAGGCTGGCAGAGGCTGTGGGCAGCCTGCTCTAGGGTAGGGTGTCCCTGGGCATGGCAGGGGGGTTGGGGCTGGCTGATCCTTGTGCTCCCTTCCAACCCTGCTTTGATTTGACAGTGGCAGGCTGAAGTGTGTTAGAAACAAAGGTGTTCTTTAAAGACAAAAAAATTCCCATAATGAGAATTTCAACTAATCACAGCTCAGAAAATAAAAGCCAATGTAACACAGCACAGTGTTCACCTGAAACAGAAGATACCTATCAGAGGAAGCTGCAACAGAGATTCCAGTGCCAGGGGTGTGTGTGCAGTTTTGGTACTCTGTACAACACATTGCACTGTCACTGTGTAGCTTCTCTTTCTCATGCCAGAGAGAGTGATTGGCATTGGAATGGACTGCCCAGGGAGGTGGTGGAGTCCCCATCCCTGGAGGTGTTCAAGAAAGGACTGGATGGGCACTGAGTGCCATTGGCTAGGGCTGGGGGATAGGTTGGACTGGATGAACTTGGAGCTCTCTTCCAACCTGGCTTATTCTAAATTCAATGCCAAACACAATCTGTAACAAGATCATCTCCTGACAGCCAGTGTGGCACACTGAATGTAGGTGTCCTTCTAGTCCTGCTGTTACAATCAGATGCCAACAACAGCATTGCAGGCCAAGGAAAAAGAAGTTTTAAAAGTATCAGGATGAAGTGAGAACGTTTTGGGTACCTCAGCTTGCAGAACACAGTAGTGTCAGCACAGCAGGTGTTAAGAAGAGCATGAGACTCCACAACAAACAGGCACTCCTTCAGGCTTCAATAATGCTTCAGCAAAGCATGCAAATCACACTAGTTAGAATAGAATCAGCTAGGTTGGAAGAGAGCTCCAAGCTCATCCACTCCAACCTATCCCCCAGCCCTAGCCAATGGCACTCAGTGCCCATCCAGGCTTTGCCTCCAGGGATGGGGACTCCACCACCTCCCTGGGCAGCCCATCCCAATGCCAATCACTCTCTCTGCCAACAACTTCATCCTCCCATCCAGCCTCAACCTGCCCTGCCACAGCTTCAGCCTCTGTCCCCTCCTTTCTGTCCCTGGCTGCCTGGCAGCAGAGCCCAACCCCCAGGTCCCTCTCTGCCTGGCTGCTCTCAGCCACTCTGTCCCCAGCCTATAGCACTGCCTGGGGTTGTTGTGGCCAAAGTGTAGAACTGTTCTAGTGGTAGGTGTCCCTGCCTATGGCACAGGGGAGTTGGAGCAGGATGATCTTTGAGGTTCCTTCCAACCTAAACCATTCTATGATTCTTATTTGGTAGGTGTTCTACTTCCCTGCCTGTTCTCCTGGACTCCAGAAGTACTCAGCTAAAGAACAAAGAAGAGATTAACTTCCGAAGTTCATGGTGAGTCTTCATTTGGCAGACTAAACCCAGAGCATGCTGCCAGCTGAGACTGTTTAAAATAGTTTACAGGGGAATGCTTAGCCCCTTCCCAATGCCTTTGCTTTCTTGGTGACTAAAGCCATCAGGCCTCCAATTAAGTGTGGCTAGAATGCATGCCATAAGGCCCTTTGCTTCTGATCGTTTTAAATGGTGACAGGTTGAGGAGGCAGGTGGAGATCCTCCATGCTTTGTAAAGCCAGGTTGCATTTTACTATCAAACACATTTCTGTAGTTGGGAAATAAAGTCCAGAGTGTGCAGCTCCTGAACCTATCAGTCCTCAAACACTTCAGCTGCAAGACTTCCACAGAAGAGTTATGTTGTGTAGCCAGTGCTAGGCTGGCATGGAGGCTGCCAGATAATCCCAGCCCGAGGCTGAGCCAGCCCAGGAGCTGAGCCAGCAGGCACTGTTGGGCCAGGCTATGCTCTTGCCTAGTTGTAAGACCTGGCTGTGTGCCCAGCACAGCTTCACCCAGTAAAGGAGGCCTTGGAGAGGTAATCCCATCTGAGCTGCTTCCCAGGATGACACTCATCTCTCCAAGGTTTTGGTAGGCAGCTCTCAGGGCCACTCTTGCCCTGAGGCATTTGCATTTTTGGCATTTTTAACGTCGAATTACAGTGCAAGGGTTAAAGCAAGGGAAAAAAAAGAACACCACAACTAAAGCTCTGCTCGGTAAGAAAAACCTTTGGTGCCCCCTTGTGATAAAATATTTTTATCAAGAGAATACATGGGTTTGAAATCACAAACTGCTTCCAGTGAGGAAAGCTTCTCAACCCTTCAGGATTCTCTCACATTTCGGTTAATTAATGGAGCAAATAATTTCAGGAATTCATTTGCTTTCTTCTCATCCATTCTGTTCCTTCCTCCACCTCAGCTGGTTCTGGTCATGACACAAGGTCTGAGGTTACACAGCTTACAGAAATAGCTGTTTTCACTCATTCAGGACTGTACTGGGTTTGGCTGAGCTGGAGTTAATTCTCCCCAGAGCATCTTTCTGACATTGTGTTTTGCAGTGCTGTAGCTGAGTGGTGGTAGCACAGCAGGGTTTTGGCCACTGCTAAGCCAAGCAGCCAGGCTGTGCTTTTCCAACATTTCCTCCCAACAGCAGGCTGAGGGATGGGCAAGATCTTGGGAGGGGACACGGCCAGGCCAGCTGACCCAAATTGACCAGAGGGGTCTTCCATGCTATACAGCATCATCTCAGAGAGAAAAGCTAAGAGAAATTAGGAAATGTGAGGCTTGGGGTGGTGGTGCTTGTCCTCTGGAGCAGCTGCTGCACCTGTTGGAGCCTTGCTTCCTAAGGAGTGACCCAGCACCATCTGCTGATGGGGAGCAGAGAACAATATTTGTGCTTGCTCTGCTTCTGGGCATAGCTTTTGCTTTCACCTTGCATCCCATCAAGTTATTTATATATTGACCCACAGGCCTTTGGTTACATTGTCCCTCTCCCCATCCAACTTAAAAAGGAGAGTGACAGGACAGCTACAAAAGATGTCCTGGGGGGAATTAACTCTCACTCAGCCCAACCCAGTACAGTCTCCACCCTTAAACTGAAGCACAGCAGCCAGAATACAAACAGTGCTACTGGGTGGGGCTGGGTGATAGGTTGGACTGGATTATCTTGGAGGTCTCTTCCAACCTGGCTTATTCTGTTCAGTTTGCACATCCCATTTGCCAGAGAGAATTGCTGTGCCAGAGAGTGAAGGTAGCCCTTACAGAACTGCTCTGCCAGAGAGAGTTTTGGAAATACAGAGAGGCTTTTAATACATGAGCTTCAGTCTGCAATTCAGAGATCTACTTTCATATGAAGCTTCCAGTATTCAACAGAGCACCACACCTTCCATATTTTCAGCTAAAGACTTGGTCTCTCTACTACTCACCCATTAGCACCCAGCTCAATAAGGCCTTACTACTATTTAGGCTTCTGACAAGTCTGAGCAGGTCCCCAACACTGCACAGAGGCTTATCAAAGTTCAGGGCAAAGAAAGTGTCAGGTCTTCTCTTAATGAAAATTTCAGCTAATCAGAGGTTGGAAGTCAGAAGGTAAAAGCAGGCTTTGTTTTTGTTTAATTAGAAGTAAACACTATTGCCAAGAAGCACTCAGATTCTGTTGAGGCCTCTGCTGAGTGATAACGAAATTTGCTAGATGTCCTGCATCAAAAAGCCCTTCAGGAGTCACTAGAGACAAAGAATTGGCTTATAAAATTATCATCACATCAAAGACTGCACTCACCACCAGCCTGAAGTGTAAAGAAAAGGAAAACCCTGAATGTCAGTAGCACAAAGTGCAAGGCTGAGCAGTTAAAGTTTGGGAAAATGTATGGAAAATGGTGGGAGAGAAGAGGGTGGGAGCACTGCAGCTGGAAGCTGGACTGCAGGGGTGTGCAAGCCATACAGATTCAGTGCTGGCCTTAGCATGCATTGCTCCAAGTACCTCTGGTAAAGAAAAGAAAGCCCTGATATTAGTCAAGGTCTTGAGGAGGTTTTACCTAGAACACTGCTTGCCTTGATTCAAAGAAGAGATTGCAATACAGAGAGCAAAGAGTTGTTAAGACAGACACAGCCTTTGTTTCTTGGAATAAGAGATGAGATGAAGGTCAGAGATTTGTGTTTAGAGGAGGCATTTATAGCATATAATCATAACACTGGGAGGGAGAAAAAATATCTAAGGGGAGGAAGAGATGTGTAGAATAGCAGGGTTAATAGCAATGCTGGGATAAAAAGGCAAAGTGAATAGTAGAGCAACCTGGAACAGATCTCCAACACAAAGCTCACAAGGACATTCTCTGTTCAGTTTTAAGACACAACCTGATGAGTTGACAGCAGGACCAAGAGCTTGGCAGTAGACTCCAGGAGTCCTTTCCTGATCTGACAGTCTTGCATTTCTTCACACGCCTACAAAAACAGAAACAAAAGGAATTACCTCTTGTGGCCTCGGTTGCCTAAGGGCTGCTTTTGAATAACCAACACATGGAACAGGAAAATAACCTGACAGATGTTTGATGAGCTCCTGAAGTGAAACAAAATTCGAAGCATCTTTAGCTAGTTAGTGACAGAACACACTCACATCCTTTATCCTGAAAGGAATTCAAACGACTTGTAACAATTTTTTGCCTGAGCTCTTCCACACTTGTCACCAAGGAAAGAATGATCAGAGACTTCATTCATTTCCATTTCCTTCCCACGAACCACTTGAGACTTCTGACTGCTGCTCAGAACTCCCCAGATTTATGAAGTAGGAGTCTGTCAGCAGCAGAACACTGCTGCTGGGTTTTAGAGGTTAAATCCACGACTCTGGTTCAAAGCATCAGCTTCACAAATCTAAATGCATCCCCTGGGCCTCCTTTGCAGGCAGTATCACTGCTCCCACTCTACCTCATGCCTGCCTGCAGGGAAATAAGGACTGCAAAAATAAGGCTTTCAGCAAGCAGCAAATAATGCTCAAGATGATGCTGAGTTTGATTTCATCTTCCAGAGCAAAAACGCAATTTACTTCTCACTTAGCCAACAATCTGGTGCCAGTCAGGAAGCAAAATAAAACTAAGCTAAAGAGCAATCACAAGCAGGATATTTTTGGAAACTCTTGCCCATTTTAATTTCTACCCAAGGACTACTTCATCCCTTTTCTTTGCATGCCAGAGCACCTGACCTCAGGCCTGTGAGGATTAACTCAGCCCAGGAGGAGAAAGATTCTGCTCATGTATCCCTAACACTTAGGGACTGGGGTGCTCTTTGTTTTGCTTGGGGGTTTTGGGTTGAATTTTGTTGGTTGGGTTATTATTGGTGTTTGGGTTGGGGTTTTTTTTGTTTTTTTGTTTTGTCAGGGGTTTGTTCTTTGAGTTTTTTTGTAGGGTTTCTTTGTTTGTTTTTGTTTTGTTTTTGTTTAGTAGGCTTTTTGAGTGGGTGGGGTGAGAGGATTTCTTGTTGGCTTTTGTTGCTTTAATGAAGTAGGAACCCACATTCTCCATTGTTTCATTCGGGTCCAGACTCAGAGCTTAATGGTACCTGATAGAGACTAATTGAGAGATACAGTATAGAAGGTAAAAAAAAAAACCCCTCTACTAAGAGAGTCGAAAGAAGTTCATTCCTTTCTGTCAACAAAGCACTCCATCATCATGAAAGCATTTTGATTCCTTCTAGCCAGGCTATGAGAGGCTATTAGATAACTATGCCATCCCCTGTGGTCTATTGGCCACGTCACCCACACATTAAATATGCCACTATTTTATTTCTCCCTCATGTAAAGGCATAAAAATAATTTTTAAAGAGTTAGAAAAGTCACTGTCATAGAGAGGAGCATTACCCAGAGATGAGAAGTCTGCCTTTCTCACTTGCCCACACCTCTGATGTAATAGCAGATCACAGCAGAGAACTCATTTCACCTGAACACTAGAGAATAGTTACATTTCTGATAGGCTTTACTGAATAGGAGATTTAGTTCAAGAAGATTGCTGAAGAGAGATTTAGAAGGAAAAAAAAAGCAGAAACAAAACAAGGTTAGAAACACACAAACAGAGAAAAGAGCCACATACCAAACTTTCAAACCATGAAATAGAATTCTAAGTAGTTTTTCCCTTCAGCTACTCCAGATGATGTCAAATCCACTAATTTTAAATACATCTAGTACCTAAAGAGAAGCAGCTTATCACCCCTATTGCTCCCTGAATTATTCATATTTTAGCAAAAGCAAATTCTGTGAGTTAGGTCACATAACTCTCCTCAGAACTTTCTCCCAAAAGGGAAAAGATGTTTAATAAGCAGTTCTTAACCTGAGCTCCCATATGGCTTTCCACCAAAAGGTCCACCTCTTTCAGGAATATTTGCAGAACTCTTGCTGAAGTGCTCAAAACAGTCCTTGCACCTGGAGTAACCACAACGCAGGGCATCAGAGGGCAAGTTAAATCCTCTTGCTGCCATGGCTCTCTCATCAGTCTCAAAAATCAAGCTTCATATGAATCTTTTTCTTTTACAGGTGAAGTACATCAGAAAACAAAGGTGAAATGCAGTTATGCCAACAGCAGCCTGGCATCCTATACTTACTCTGCAGTTACTACCATCCCCTTCTTATAGTTCAATGCAAATATTAAATGAATCAAGTAACTTAGCAATGTTCCTGCTTGAAGATTCCTCCTCCTAAAGTAAAACTATACCCTGCACATCTCTACATTCCTCAGTTTGTCCCAAAATCCTTTCCCTCAGAATAGATTCGTGGAAATTCCTCTTTCAGTCTTCTAGTTCAAGTGCTACAAGTCTGACAACGGGAAGGTTTAGCAGGCACAAGTGAGTGTGGAAAGCAAGTGCTGGTAATTTTGTCCATCTAAGAAATGTGGCTGCCTGGCAGATTGACTTGATGCCATCTTCAGTGATACCATATTGGGTCAATAGAGCTAGGACTAAAACTTCCACAGTTATTTTACTAACCATGTTGTTGTTCCTCCTCCCAAGTGCTGTGTGGAGCTACTATCCCAGAAATCAAGTATGCTAAAAGTACTAACCAAATGACAAGGGCTGGAGATGAGAAAGTGGAAGTGACATTTCTAGAACATCCTAAAACAAAATTACCTTGACCCATTTGTCTTCAACATGCAATAATTTTGTGGAAAGAGAAAAATAAAAAGCAAACAACTTGGAAATTGCTATTTGTAACTTACAGACAATAAAACTATGTGACTAAATATTAGAGGCAAATACACAGATTAGTGTATTTAACTAAGTTTAGTGCTTAGTTAAAAGCTTAAAAAATAACTGCTTTTTAAATAACTCAGAGATAAAGACTTACCTATAAGACATAGAGAGTAAAATTACAACAGTGAGGAAAAAGCACCAGCTGAGTACAAGTGCTCTGCAAGATGCTTGTCCTTGAGAGGACTATCAACTGCAGCAGTCAAGCGACACTATCTTCACAGAGCAGTGTGTCCATTGCTGTCACCTGTATTTTAAGCTGTTTACAACTGCTAGAAATTAAAGAAAGAAACCACTAAAGACAGACACAAAAACACAAATTATTTGAAGCCCGAGAGGCAGATTGACTTCTTCTTGAATTAAATATGCTGATCTTTTGCAAGAGCAAAATCAGGTAGTTCCCTTAGTTAAATCTCCAGCTAGAGAGGATGTTTCCAGCAGTAGATAATCACTTCATTCAAGCAGATTGCACAAAGACAATCCATTACCTAGGAGCTAAAAGCTAATTAAATATAAAGGTAAGGTTACCCAGAAAGAGGGCAGCACAACACATGGAGAACTGTGATGTTTTCAGAGCTCTGCAAAACCACAGCAGACTGCCTAGACAACATCAGCCTGCTTTAGAAATGATGATTCTATCGCCTTGCTAAGAGGACAACAAAATATTATTCCAATATAAAACTCAGACAACCAAATATATTGCTTAAAAAGTAGCATCATTTATATAGGTAGATGCTTTTTTTTTTTTTTTTTTTTTTTTTTTAAGGGANAAATAAATCCCATTTTAAAATATTTTTAAACTGTTTTCTTTAATTTGTCAGTAAGACAAGACTCACATTTTAAAACATCTATCAGGTGCTGTAAAGTAGATTTTGAAGACTACATTTAAGATACTTTATTAAATAAGACGTTGCTAAGTTCTCTACTACTACACCACAGGTAAAACAAGACATAAAAGTGTTCACTTTTTTCAAAACCACACTGAATTCAGATTAACACATGAGAAGTTACCAAGAGAAGTCACCAAAAACACAGTGAATGAGACTTTCACAATGCAACGATTTAGGATGAACAAGATTAGGGATTTAGGAGAAGGGGAGAAGGAACTAAATGTAATGATTTGCACGCCTCCCAGATTTAGAGTCTTTTTAAATTTCTTTTGCTTTGGGCACTTCCTGGAGGAGCATCATTTTTGTTCTTCTGTTTTGCAGATAAACTACTACATTCTTTTGAGCCATGGAAAGCCCGCAGACATAAAATACAAAACTCAAATGCACACACATCTCTGCTGCATAGTCCCCGTTTCTTTACCAATTGATACTTAGCAGGGTATTGGCATCTTGGGCAGGGCTTTAGAGCCTCATCAGTGAGGAGAGTTCTAGCAACCTGTGGCGAGAGGAAGGAGAGCAGAGCTGCTTAGTGCCTATGAAGAAACACTTCCTAAAAACCGAAAGTGAAGAGCCTCTTAGCTACCTACTTTTAAGTAGGCTTCCCGCCTGCTGGTCGAATGGGGAACGGAACTGCACCTCCTGGGTGTGAGCTCAATGTGTGAAGGTGGCATTTGTGCTAATGGAGTCCTGGCTTGAGCTTGGACAGGCCTTAGAGCAGATCTGTTAAGAACATAAAGCCTTGTGGCAGCATCTTCAGCTTTCAACAAAGACACCTGTTAAAGTTTTAGAAAGAAAAAAAAGCAAGCGAAGGAAAAGCAGCAAATTAGGAGTTCATTTCACTTGGGATTTGCAGCTGCACTAGAGAAAAGCTGTGTTTAGTGCAGGCATTCAGGAAGGGAACAAGAGACAGGAACCATTAAACACAAAAATCCCACAAGCAGGGTGAAAAGCCAACTGTCTTTCAGCACTCTGCTGTCATTGAGGGCACACCTCAAGGGCAACCATGGGAGCAACAAGCAGGAGCTCTATCACAAGGCAAAGCACAGTTCCAATGAAGTGTGGAGGATCTGAGCAGTTCTGCTGCTGGTAATATGCTCCCTTTGCCAGTCAGCCCTCCAAATTCTGTATGGCCCACTGGTGTGCACACAAGGAAGCTTAGGTACAAGCAGTGCTGAAAAACAGGAAATAGTCTAGACTGGGTCCTACAGACTAGAGTGAAGTGGAAAATGAAGAACAGCATGAGACAAATGTATGAGCAAGGTTTAAATCCAAAGCCAGGACCAGTCAATGAAGAGGTCCTATGGAATTCTCAAGAAGGGGGGAAAGAGAAGCAAAAGTGAGAGAGAGAAGCAAGCCAGTCTCTGATGGCTGAAAGACTAGCACACAGTGACAGCTGAAGAGCAACAAAGCCTATCACACACTCCTGTCAGAACCCTTCACGTGCTCATGTAGGAACAGTCTCCCTTAGCTACTGCCCTATGGCTCTGCAAGATGTTTCCTCTTTCCTTGGACCTGTCTCCTTTCACACTTAAAAAAACCCCAAAGAAACAGCTTTGAGATGAACCTTACCCCAGCTGCTTCTCTCAGGTGTTTTAGGTACAGCTTTCTCCTCTCATCTGCATTTCTATCCTCTATAATGATTTCACGCCAGTTTTTGCTTACTCTCCAAAAGCTGGAATAAATTAATGAAAAAAATTCATAGAATCATTCAGGGTTGGAAGGGACCACAAGGATCAGCCAGTTCCAACCCCCCTGTCATGCCCAGGGAGACCCTACCCTAGAGCAGGCTGCCTACAGCCTCTGCCAGCCTGGCCAAAAACACCTCCAGGGATCTGGCCCCAACCACCTTGAAATCAGTGACAATTTCCACTAGAGCATTACTTAAGAAGCAAAATTCTGAGCACCTTTGTGCCTAGAAATAACTGAGGAAGTGAAATACACACCCAAAAAAAAATGTAGAAAATGTGGTTTGATTACTGTGCATCGTTGAGGAATTCATCATGAGAAGAAATCACTTCCTAGGCTCAAACAAATTATTTATGCCTTTTAAATTTACAAGTGCTATGATTTAGTTTTCAGTTTACTAATTCCCATCTTTGGCTGGAACTTCAATTTCCCCCCATACAAGATGCTTGTGGAACTACACACAAATGAGAGCCATTTGGTTAGTGGTGATAAAACTCAGAATTCCCTCAGAAACAAATAAATTCTGTTGCCACCATTGCTATCCCAGCAGTTGTTGTAACCCATGTGCAGAAACACAGACAGGAGGAAGGGAAGCAGCAGTACTCACCTGCACAGGCTTTCTACTGTCAGAGCACCTAAAACTATAGCAAGAACATGTTTTAAATTTCTATATTTCAACTCTGTTAAAATATCTAGTTTTTCCAGGCCCATTTTCTTGCCAATAAGTCCAGCAAGAACATGCTCAAATGCAAATATTTCTGTTGGATCAACGTTCTCCGATACTTGGTTTTGCTCTGATCTTTGCCTTTGCAAGCAAATTTCACGAACCACTTTCAGAGCTGGAGTTCTTGAGAGATCGAGGAGGTCCTCATTGGGCTGTCCTGACACCAGCACATGGTCCTCAGCAACAGAGTGTCCTTCTTCTGCTACCACACTTGCTGAACTAGGCAGACAGCTCTGACTGTCTTCTGCCTCTGACTGCGAGCCCTGCTCCCGAAGAGTGGATAACCTTCTAACTCTTTCAAGTTTCCTTATCTTTCTTTTACTGCCCACGGTTTTGGAACCTTCTTTGTGCTTTTGGAAGCACTCTTGGAAAGATCCCTCGTGATCAGACAGATCCCCTGATTTGTCCAAAGGAAGAGAATTATATCCACTGTCCTCAGGTGTTGACACCTCTGGGTAGTTTGCCCTCTTAACAGGGGAAGAGTTTATATCACACAGCTCAAAGTTGAAGTTCTCCACAAGACTGTCGATATGAGTCAGGAACGACCCCTCGTGGGCCTCGGGTAACAGTGAGTAAGTAGGAGTCCCAAGCAACCCCTCCCTTACACCCATGAGGATGCTTTGGCTGAATTCCTTGGCAGTACTAACAACAGCATCCTCACACTGGATGGGAGACAAACACTCTGGCTCCAGCAATGAGGGCTCCACACACGTGGACTCATCTAGCGTAGAAGTTCTTTGCTGTGAGAAGGAGAGCCTCCTCTTCAGGCAGTCAGGATGAGAGTCCTGAGGTTTAGAAGTGCTGGTGGTCAGAGGTCTGTAGCTTTCACCTTTTGGGGAACCTGAAGCAGTTTCTGAGGGCTGTTCTTCAGAGCTCAGTTTTTTCCTGCTGCTTCCTGGAGAACTTGCCTGCCCTTCACAGCATCCTGCAGCTGTGCCATCTGGAACAGCCCTGGGCAACAGCAGCCTCCTGCGCAGAGAGGAGCTTCTTCTGCTCACTTTAGGAGTTTCAAAGAAACCTGCACTTGTGTTTGCTTCCCTTCTCTCTGATAAGGAGATGGAACTCATCTCATTTTCAATGGAAGATGACAAAGAAAAGAGGGCACTTGGGTGAACGTGCTTGGAATGCTCTGGCAGGGATGATAAACTTGTTACGCTCAGTGCTTCCTTATGCTCTTCATCAGAGTCTTTGACTGACCTGTTGCACCTGCTGTCCAGAAACACTGAAGTGCAGCAGGTGTCTTTACAACTGGAGCATCTCAAATGGCTGCTGGGAGGTGTTGATCTGTTTCTCTTAAGGATGCTGCATGTTCCTGAGTGACTGCCTGACATCTTCTGCTTGGCACCTGGGCTTTGTCAGTGAAGACACCAGTGCTCCTTCTGAAACAAAGCACAAAAGCACTCACCACAGCAGCCTGAAATTGGTGAGACAACCTTCTGTGAGGCTTTCAAGGAAGCAACCATGAAAAACTTTTTTCATTCATCTTAATAGAATCAGTGCTTATACACAAACAGAAAAATCCCTTCCAATGGAGTGGATGGTTAGAAGGACTGACTAAACACACAGGACACTGTAAGGGAAGGCAGATTAGGGCTGGGTGATAGGCTAGGACTAGGTGCTAGGTTGGACTGGATGACCTTGGAGGTCTCTTCCAACCTGGCTGATTCTATTCTATACAACACATCCAGTTAGATAACTGATATTTCAATCCTCATGCAAGGAAAAACACTTCCATAAGAGATGCAGTAACTAAAGTCGTAATTTGTGCAGAAATCAGTGACATCAGTCACTCTCATTCCAGTGGGATCAGTTAGCACTGTGTTATGGCTTCATCCAACCAGTAACAGCTCAAATGCTGGGGAATGTTGCTGGTCCCCAGAACTGGTATTAGGGAACCTGAAGTCTGGAAACAGTGACTGAATTTACAGAATGGACAAAAATAGGCTTTTAAAGGTGGCTTAAATACCAGTTGTTAGGACATTGACAACATTCCACTAGTCCCAACTTAGTTGAGCTCTAAGCCATGAAATACAAGCAGTGGGAACCCAAATTTCCAGGGAAGGGAGGAACCATTAATTAAATGTCCAAAGATCACCAAATAATATTTTCTAAACATACCAAAGGCACTTTAACATCATTAAAATATAAGAAGTGCTTCGTTGTGGTGTCTACTGTAAGAAATCAGCTACATATAAACATTCCAAAGCATCAGAATGTTGAACTGTGAGAACTCAGCATAAGGTCCCATAGAGCCATGACAATATCAGACTTAAAGCACACACACACAAAAAAAAAAATCCACCTCCACACCTTGAGAAAATTTCTTCCAAGAAAGGAAGGGATACAAAAATCATTCCAAGACAACAACAAACTCTGGCTGCTGCCTTTCCCTCTCATATTTAGCTCTACAAGTGCCATACTTCACATGTGTTTTCCTTCTCTGCTTTTCCCTCATTCCCTGTTTTTACTTGGTGGCATAAATGACAGTGCAAATAGGAAACACAATGTCCTTGTAATCAGCTCTAAGCTACTTAATGCATGAATTGGGATGACCTTGACAGTACAGGACCAACTCAAGCAGGGTTCAGTGTTTCATCTGCATCACTTGTCAACATTCTAGGCATCTAGGCTCAAAACACTATGCCATGAACCAGAAAACAACATTTTAAAAGATAGGAAAAACGTATGGAGAGTCTCTGGGTAGTTCATTGCTGCTATCATTCTATGACAAACTCCGGTGAACTGCTGTTAGTTAACAGACATTGAGAGGAGCCATTCACAGAGTGACAGAACGTCAGGGGTTGGAAGTGACCTCTAGAGTCCAACCCTTCTGCCAAAGGAGGATCACTTAGGGCAGACCACACAGGTATACATCCAGCCGGCGCCAGTGCTACATCACCCTCACCATAAAGAAGCGTCTCCCCACGTTGAGGTGGAAGCTCCTGCATTCCAGCTTGTACCCACTGTCCCTCATCCTACCACTGGGCACCGCCAAAAAGACACCATCACCCGCAGGTATGATTAAAATAATTCAAGTAAACACCTATTGCAAATAACATCAACGTCGCGGTGGGGGTGAAGGAAAGAAAAGAAAGGAGGAAAAAAAAAGGTTTGGCAGCAGCAGGAGAGATGAGAACAGCAGCTGATGGAGCAGAGACCTCGAGCGAACATCTACAATGTCCTGCAACTGCGGCAGCGTCCAGCAGAGGGAGCCTCAGAGCGTGGCAGGGACTGAGAGGAGCTGCGGAGAGGCCATGGCAGGACAGAGGCAGGGCACAGGTCCCTTGTACCCTCCCGCAGCACACTCTGCTCACCCAGGCTGCTGTGCACATGCCTGTTTCGGAACCCACTGCTTAACACAAGCTCTCATGCTACAAAAACAGTGCAGAAGGGAAAGCCTTTCAGAGGTGCCCAGCATCTCTCATATCAGAGCAAGATGCTACTTATGTTCATAAGTGATGCCTAATAAAACGTCTTATGACTTGTCTAGTGTTCTGTAAGGACTTCATTTTTTCATCAGGCGAGAGCTTCAGTGTCGAGTTTTGCAGCATCAAGCCTTTGTCATGTGAAGTAATTTCTGAAAGTGTCAAAGAAGCACAGAATTGAGCAGGTTGGAAAAGACCTCTAGGATCAGTGAGTCCAACCTATCACCTAACTCTTCTCATTAACAAATAGAACCAGCCAGGTTGGAAGAGAGCTCCAAGCTCATCCAGTCCAACCTATCCCCCAGCCCTAGCCAATGGCACTCAGTGCCCATCCAGGCTTTGCTTCAACACCTCCAGGGATGGGGACTCCACCACCTCCCTGGGCAGCCCATTCCAATGCCAATCACTCTCTCTGCCAACAACTTCCTCCTAACATCNCTGCCCTGAGCCTCCTCTTCTGCAGGCTGCACACCCCCAGCTCCCTCAGCCTCTCCTCTTGGGGCTGTGCTCCAGGCCCCTCCCCAGCCTTGCTGCCCTTCTCTCAACACCTTCCAGCACCTCAACATCTCTCTGCAATTGAGGGCACCACAACTGGACACAGCACTCAAGGTGTGTGCTGAGCAGTGCTGAGCACAGGGGCAGGAGAACCTCCCTGCTCCTGCTGCCCACACTGCTCCTGCTCCAGCCCAGGATGCCATTGGCTCTGCTGCCCACCTGGGCACACTGCTGGCTCCTCTTCAGCTCCTCTCTCCCAGCACCCCCAGGTCCCTCTCTGCCACTCTGTCCCCAGCCTGTGGAGCTGCCTGAGGTTATGACCAAAGTGTAGAAACCCTACACTTAGCCTTATGCAGCCTCCTCTTAAACACCTCCAGGGACTGGCACCCCACCACCTCCCCAGGGCAGTCCCTTCCTTTTTCTGTGTAGAACTTCTTCCTAATACCCAGCCTGAACCCACCCTGGCACAGTCTGAGACTGTCTCCTCTTGTCCTGTCATTAACCTTGTTTTCAATACCTTAAAAAGATGTGCAGTGAAGAAGAGAGTGGTCACACAGCAAGTGAGGAACAGAGGAGGGGCTGGAGTCTGTATCTGCCAAGTGCAGATTCTTGTGCTTGATGCACATCTCATATCTATTACTAATTTGGTGGTTTTCAGACAGTCTGCAGCTTTCTGCAACAACCACAAAGCTCCCTGGGAGCTTACAGAACAAAGTATCTCATATTCAGGGACACTTCAGAACAGGGTTCAGATGTTTAGATGGGGATCAATTTCTGACAAGCTTAATATTAAAGAGTCAAAAAATATTGGCTACTAGAAGGCAATATAAACAGTGCCTGTAGCTGAGGCCATGAGACCTAGGATGGAGCCTGGTACTTAGCCCACGTTTCTCAGGAGCATTTATGCCTCGAGTGCTTTCTGTCCTCCTCTCTTCACAATTCACCACTGCTAAGGGATAAAGACAAAATGTTGGCCGTACAATAATATTTTCTGTGTTCCTTAAACAGGTAAGTCAAAAAGGGACTCTGAACACCCAGATCTAAGAACAGAGGTCAGGAATGCCTTCCAAAGGTGTCGATCCTGGCAGCAGGGTGAGTGAAGTCCTGTGCCTGTGAGGTGTGGATCACTTACCCTGCTCTGTGAAGCCACTCGAGATCTCCCAAAGCAAGGGTGCCTGTGTTTAAGGTACTGTGGGTCCCTACAGGTAACCTGAAGTGAGAAACAACGTGGAGAGGGGAGGGAGAGAGAGAGGCAAGAGAAACATTACCCGTCTGAGAGGCAGCCTTCAGTTCGGCTAGACATGCCTTCACTGCAACGGCTAATTACCCAGCCACGAAGACAATCGACGGCCGCGGAGGGATCGGCAGCCGAGGGTCTCTCGGTCACCCGGGATGCCGCACACGAACTAAAGCAACAGCTTCGCCGCCTCGTCCACGGGAAACAGGCCCCGGCGGCGCCGAGGCTGCCGGCAGGGCCCCCCCGAGGGAGGGCGGAGGCCGGAGGCCGGGAGCTGCCCCTGCCCGGCTGGCCGGAGAGAGCTGTGCTGCTGCCGCCCCGCACTCCTTGCCGGCCGCGGGCCCGTTGCCCTTAGCGCGCAGCCGCTTGGCTTCGCTTGGCTTCGCTTCCCGCCGCCCACAGCGGCTCCCCGCGTGCGGCCGCCGCTGCCTTCCCTCGCCGGGGTTTGAAGGGCCCGCGCAGCCCAACGGCCGCCGCGCCGCCTTCCCGCCTCCGCCGCGGCAGCGGCAGCGGGGCCGGGCCTCAGCGCAACGCCGCCGCCCAGCCGGACGGACCGCTCCTCCTGCGGAGCGCCGGGGGAAAACCTCGCCTGCCTCCCTCCCTCCCCGCTTCGTGCTTCAGCGGTGCGGCCCCTGCCTCACGCAGCCCACCATAAAGGCGCCCCTGAGCCGCTCCGGGCTCGGCTTCTCAGCCGCCCTGTGAGGG
>VWZI01001193.1:147657-157805 GCA_013396835.1 Psilopogon haemacephalus
CCGTGTCCGTGCCGGCGCCTCCGTGTCTGTGCCGGCGGCTCCGTGTCTGTGCCGGGGGCTCTGCCGCTGTCCCGGCTCGGCCCTGCGCGCTGCAGGCCGCCAGGCCGTACACAGCTACCGTTGCTAGGCACGGGCCAACGGCGCGGCGAGGGCAGCCTTGGGGTGTCCTTCCACGGGTGAATCCCTGCCGTGGGGAGCGGGTGGGAGCTGTCCCCAGCGGTACAGTGAGGGCAGTCTGTGGGTGTCCTTCCACGGCTGAATTCCCAAGTTAATATGTCTAATTATGCCAGACTTAGAGAAGAATAGAATTAGAATAGAATAGAATAGAATAGAATAGAATAGAATAGAATAGAATAGAATAGAATAGAAAGAACCAAACCAGATTGGAAGAGAGCTCCAAGCTCATCCAGCCCAACCTATCCCCCAGCCCTAGCCAATCAACCAGAGCATGGCACCAAGTGCTCCATCCATTCCTTTCTTGACCGCCTCCAGGGACGGTGACTCCACCACCTCCCTGGGCAGCCCACTCCAATGGCAAATCAAGCACTGCACAAAACATGGGGGAAAACAGACTAATGTTTGCTCCATAGAGCTTGAGATTAAAATAGAAAGAAGGTGCAGGTAAGCCAAGGTACAGGGAGACAGGAAGAGTCCAGTTTGAGCACCTCAGTTCATCAGTTACAGACTCACTGGATGAGGTTCAGATTAGCGCAGGAACAGAACCAGAGGACAAGAAAATGCACTTAGTGATCAAAGACTAAGGCTTGGCTTTATTTTGGCTAGAGAGAAGACAAAGGTTGCCATTCTGTCGGGTCCATCTTCCCTTTGAAAAGCGTGGAGGGTCCTGCACCAGCTTCTCCTTCATCTCCACCACACCTGCTTAAAGAAGGTAATGCCATATGGTGTGTAAAGGAAAGCAGAGAATGGTGGAGGCAAGAGCTGGCAATTCTTTTATCACTTACAGATGAAGGAATATTAGGGGTTGGAAGGTGAGGCAGGCAAGGAGGGCACTTGCCTCCTGCCATGGCCATGAACTTGCCTCCGCTCACCCCCTTCATTTGAGCTTCTGTCCTCCACCTGGCCAGGACAGGATACAGGGGCCCTTGACCCTGGGTGCTCTCTGGCTGGTGCAGGGAGGGCAGAGCCTGGCTCCACCAGTCTGTCTCCCTCTCACACTCCTTCATAGTCCTCAGCCTTTTGACCTCCTCATTCCCCTGCTCACAGCCAACACAGGTCTGTTCTTCCTACACGTTCTGGATTGCCATGGCAGTAGAGTTGCTGTATGTGTGTGTGTTATGTCTTTTCACTACATGAAAGATCTTCTTCTGGCAGGAAACCTCTGCCTGCAAGTTTGAAAACTTCCCTTTGTGGCAGTGGATCTGCTCATGTAATAGAGCAGTGCTTCAGAGCAAAAGCAGGGGGAATTGACTGTGGGCAAATAATGAGGCAGGGATTATGAAATATGTAGTTATTTTTATTTCCAAAAAGCCCTGCCCACAAACTATGTAAATTTGGGTTCTAACTCATTCAGGAAAATCTTTACCAGGATGCTTACAGGCAATTTAGTAATTTAGGAAAATCAGAATATTGGGAAAAGTTTAGCCACAAAATGCCTTTGCCCCACTTAAAACAGGCAGCCTGGAGCCCTAGGGAGAGTCTGTGCTGCTCACAGCAGGGCAGTAGAATTCAGAGCTAGTCCCTGGCTCCTGTGTGGCAGTGTTGGAGCAGCTCAGCATCTTGATAGCCAATGAGAGGCTTCCAGATCTTCCCTGACTTTAGCAGGGTGCTGGGAAAGAGGCAGATGAGCTCTGAACTGCTACTCCTGCAGGCAGGAGCTCTGGCAGATGTGCAGAGAGCAGGGTGTGGGTGGCACTGCTCATCATGGACTGAGGCACTCACTGCCTTCTCCTGGGAAACTTCAGGCACTTCAGTTTCCAGGTCGTTTAAGCCCAAACATCAGGGCTAAAGTGGTGTGGAGCAGGAGGCAGAGCAGAACCCACTGGCCAAGCTGAGCAGAATGTAGAGCAGAGCAGCACAGAGTGAGGCAGAGCAGGGAGGCAGAGGCAGCACAGAGCAGCACAGAGTGAGGCAGAGCAGGGAGGCAGAGGCAGCACAGAGCAGTTCTACTGCTTGCAACTTGGCTCAGTTTCTATTATTTGCCTGAGTGCAAAGGCCACAGAGCCTCACTGAGCAGAATGGCATTTGCCAAGCTGACCATATGAGGTGACCCCAGGGCTTTCTTACCCCTATTTGGGCAAGACACTCACAAGTACCTAAACACCCGTGGGTATCTGTTAATCACTTTGGGAGGGGACACAATGGCCCAAGGCTTTGTTTTCCGCCCTTGCTTCCCCCATCAGCAGCAAGCCAGGGCCTCTTAGCCTCCCTTCTATTAGCACTGCTTCAAGATAGCACTAAGTGCTTAGGGAATCACTAGATTTTTTTTTTTCCTTGTGATATTTAGTTATGGGTGATGACTCAGCACCGTTTTTCCTGCACCAAGGAACTACTAAAACTTACCAAATACCTATTGGCCACCTGGACTACAAGTTTATTGAAAAATGCACAGATGTTAAACACCTGGAAAAGATTCTCAGGGTACTAAGGTAAACCTTACATTTTCTTAACCTTCATTTACTGCTCTGTAAAATTTGAAGGAACCTGTGCCTCATCCAACTTGGTCCTGAACCTCCAGGGAGGTGATTCTGTGCTCCACAACCTCCCTGGGCAACCTGTGCCAGGATCTCACCACCCTCACTGCAAAGAACTTCCTCCTAACATCCAGTTTCAATCTCCACTCTTTCAATTTCAACCTCCTAGTCCTGTCATTACCAGACCTTGTCAATAGTCCCTCCCCAGCCTTCCTCTAGGCCCCTTCTGATCCTGGAAGACCACCCCCAAGGTTTCCTGGCAGCCTTCTATTCTCCAGGCTGCAGAGCCCCAGCTCTCTCAGCCTGTCCTCACAGCAGAGCTGCTGCAGCCCTCTCAGCTGCATCTTGGTGGCCCATGGAGAAAATATGGAGGATGCAGTGCAATTTAATTGGCTTTTTAACTTTTATACCTTTGCATTTTAAAGGTCTGGAGAAGAAGGATGTTACCCTGAGCTCACTTTGTGTTGCGAAAAGCGTATTGAGCTTTTAGATCCAAGGAGCAGGGCCCTGAGGAAAGACAAACCTGCAGCCACGGCCTCTGACTTCACAGCTGAAGAATGGCAAACAATTAATGGTGAACTGCTGGTACGGTAGAACTCTGGTTCGTAGTGGTGGGTGATAAAATCACTTTGCTCTACCACTCTTCCTCCTTCTTGTGCCTAAGCAGAGTGCAATTATTTGATTCAATGATGAAATGATCAAAGGATTCTGTTGGGGTTGGTTTGTTTGGTTGATATTTTGAATTAGTGTCACTGAAAATTTAATACTTTTTTTTTCTTTTTAACATTTTTTTAATATTGCTTTTTCTTTAGGAAAGGGCAGCCTGGTGTGCTTCTTCTTCAGGAGAGGGCAGTTGGGTTTTGTGCACTATGAGGAGATCTCTTAGGGTTGTTGTAGACTGTGCACTGTATCTGCTCTGCTGCTGGAAGGTACAGATGCATTATTTGTTTATTTTCAGAGCTGGGAGAGAGAAATGAATGAAGCAGATGAGAAACCACAGCTGCAGGGAGCAGCCACTCTGCATGACACCAGAGATAAGCTGCCTGCAGTTCGTTGCTCCAGCAGCTGTCTCTCTGCTGATCAGGTACCTTCAGCTTCCCAGGGCATGTTAATTGCAGGGCATTTTCTGTGGAAGAAAAGCCTCTGAGCCTTTCTCACAAGATCTCTTTTGCTAACCAGAAGTTCAAACCCCAAAAGTACCCTTGCAAGAGTCAATGCTTAAACAAAAGTGCCTGTAGTAATGTTTTAGTTCTGACCAAGAGTTCACTTCTGGAGCAGATCTTCCATTAACACTCTTCCATATTCCTTGATCCACATTAAACCTGTGAGCTAGGTTCTTTTGGGATAAATTATGTCAGGAGCTTTTCTCCAGCTGCTAGTAGGCTTTTGTTCCATGAGACCACACTGGGTGATTCTGTGCTCCACAACCTTCCTGAAGGTGTTCAAGGCCAGGCTGGATGAGACCCTGAGCAACCTGTTCTAGTGGGAGGTGTCCCTGCCTGTGGCACAGGGGGATTGGACCTGACTGAGTTTTGAGCTCCCTTCCAACCAAAACCATTCTATGCATTAGCTTAGCTAGCTCCCCTGAGCCCCAAATGCTCAATAAATAGACTTAATTCAATTTGGAAGTAAAAAAACCCCAAACTTTAACAATAAATAAGAGGTATTTTAGGTAAAGGGAATTACAAGGATATGGAGAAAGGAAACAAAGTACAAAATACAGGCATATGACCAGGAGATGAAAATGGATGGAGCTGGATGCAGGTGGTGAAGTTCAGATGATGGTGGGTGCAGGGTGAGGAAAAAGTTCCAGAGGTGGTTGCTCTCCCCACGTGTTTGCTGGAGAGCAGTGGTAGAAGCAGCAGGATGCAGCTGGCTGGTGAGCAAGAGAGTGAGAGGGAGGAACAGGAACTTCCTCTGCCCTTTGTAGAGAGTCCAGGCAGGAAGTGGGAGGGAGTTAAACACAACACCTGGGGGCAGGTCAGATCACTCCCAGGGAGGAGTCAGGACCACCTGGGCTCATGTTTGGCCTTACCCCAGGAGGGGTTAACCCTTTACACCAGACAGGAGCTAGTCTGAAATAAGTACCATGAAACACAAGGATGGATGCTGGACCCTCTGTGCCAGCTGCTCCTCTCCACAGACACTTCTGTCTTGGGTTGCACTGGTGTGTGTGTAGCCTTTCACACCTTGAGTTGGCAGCCTGCTCTAGGGTAGGGTGTCCCTGGGCATGGCAGGGGGCTTGGAACTGGCTGATCCTTGTGGTCCCTCCCAGCCCTGACTGACTCAGTGATTCCATCTCTAGCCATGCTCCTTTAGCTATGCAGCATTCTTAGCAAATCTTCAGAACTACAGAACCAACCACTGACAGCTTTTCCTAGGTGTCAGTTTCCTTATGGTCTTTGTTCTATTCAGAAGTTTCTTCTCCTACTTTACACCTTACAGCTAGTCCAATTCCTATCCCAGTTCTCCATACAAGGTTTAGGTGTTGGTGTCACACATTTGGAATGTACAGCAGGATGCATACATAGAAAGAGCTCATTTCAGGAGGCCACATCCTGGAGTTCCCTTCTCCAAACATAGAATCATAGAATCCTAGAATGGTTTAGTTGGAAGGGAGCTCAAAGCTCATCCAGTTCCAACCCCCCTGTGCCATAGGCAGGGACACCTCCCACTAGAACAGGTTGCTCAAGGCCTCATCCAGCCTGGCCTTGAACACCTCTAGGGAGGGAGCAGCCACAACCTCCCTGGGCAACCTGTGCCAGTGTCTCACCACCTTCACTGTGAAGAACTTCCTCCTAACATCCAGTTTCAATCTCCCCTCTGCCAGTTCAAACCCATTCCTCCTCCTCCTCTCATTACCAGACCTTGGCAATAGTGCCTCCCCAGTCCTCCTGTAGGCCCCTTTCAGATCCTGGAAGGCTGCTATAAGGGTCTCCTGGAAGCCTTCTGCAAGCTGCAGAGCCCCAACTGTCTCAGCCTGTCCTCAGAGCAGAGCTGCTCCATTCCTCTGATCATCTTGGTGGCCTCCTCTGGACTGGCTCCACCAGCTCCACATCCTTCTTGTGGTGGGGGCTCCAGAACTCCATACCATCTTCTCAAGCTTCTTGAAAGACTGAGAGCATTAAGAGCAATGCTTGAAGTTCTGGAATGTCAAAGTTTGTTTAACCTAACATTATGGGTAGTCAGCAGTGTTTACAGGAAGGGTCTCATTTGCATGATGTAAATGGAGGTGCTTACATCCACCTGCAGAAGGATTTCCCTCTGGCAGTGTCCCCACAGGGACAGCTGGTTTGAGAAATTGCCACTTGCTCCTTGGGTGCAGCTTATCACATGACAGTTGTGTTGGTCTAACCCAGGGGGCAATGGAGTGCAGGGCAAGAGGAGGGCTGAATGGCCAGGACAGAGTGGAAGGGAGTATTTGGAACTGGCTGTTCCACTGAGGAATACCTGTTTGGAACCACACCTTGCTATTAGGTATTGTCAACAAGCCAGGAGTGACACAGGAGAAGCATTGTCTTATGGCTGAGGGAGAAGAGATGCCCAAGGTGCCAGCTACAGAACCACAATCACAGAATCATAGCATTGCTTTGCTTGGAAGAGACCTAGAAGGTCATCAAGTCCAACCTTCAACCTAAAGGTCCTGGTGAAGCAGCACACACAGACACACTTGAGGCTAAAGAGGCATTTTTGTTACACCCTGAGCATGCACTTGAAGGCTTATTTCAACTTTTTTCTTGCTTTCATCCTTGCTTTTAAAAAAATCTATTTCCCAAATAGGTTCCATAAGTCACCTGTACCTCTTACCTTGACTGATTGTTGCAGGAAGGTCCTAAGAATAAATCTGGGGTAAGGCAAGGCTCAGAGAATGAGCCTGTCTAAAAGCTAGAATGTCTGTAAATCATGCTGGGAATTAGCTTGAGTGGAGGCTGAAACAGTCGAGGTCAGACACTGGTTTGAAGTCAGCCAAGTCTCCAAGGCTGAGATTAGTCATGAGTGGTGTTAGAGTAGAGTAGAAGAGATTAGAATAGAATAAGCCAGGTTGGAAGAGAGCTCCAAGCTCATCCAGCCCAACCTATCCCCCAGACCTAGCCAATGGCACTCAGTGCCCATCCAGGCTGTGCTTCAACACCTCCAGGGATGGGGACTCCACTACCTCCCTGGGCAGCCCATTCCAATGCCAATCACTCTCTGTGCCAACAACTTCCTCCTAACATCCAGCCTGAACCTGCCCTGCCACAGCTTCAGCCTCTGTCCCCTCCTTCTGTCCCTGGCTGCCTAGCAGCAGAGCCCAACCCCACCTAGCTACAACCTCCCTCCAGACAGCTGCAGAGAGCAATGAGCTCTGCCCTGAGCCTCCTCTTCTGCAGGCTGCACACCCCCAGCTCCCTCAGCCTCTCCTCTTGGGGCTGTGCTCCAGGCCCCTCCCCAGCCTTGCTGCCCTTCTCTCAACACCTTCCAGCACCTCGACATCTCTCTGCAATTGAGGGCACCACAACTGGACACAGCACTCAAGGTGTGTGCTGAGCAGTGCTGAGCACAGGGGCAGGAGAACCTCCCTGCTCCTGCTGCCCACACTGTTGAGAAAGAACATGGTGAAAGAGCTATGAATGGTCTTACAGGCTGACTGCTTCTCTTGCAGACCAAAAAACCACCAAGCAAGCAAAGAAAGAGGAGAAACATCCCCCGGGATTACAGTGAATGGGACAAGTATGTTCAGCACCTGGAGTTGTCACTAATTCTTGTTTATCTGTTTAGCCATGGGAAGTGGTTGCTGGGATTTAAACTATCTTATGTCAGTGTCCCTGGGACCTGCAGCCCTCTGGGGAGCTGTGGGGGGGTTCACAAGAAATCTTCTGGTAAAAGGCAAATGAGGAGTTGTCTGGTGGGGTTGTCCCTGCCCATGGAGCTAGGGATCTTGACCCAAGCCACTCTGTCAGTCTATGGTTGTGGTGCTAACAGCTGAGCACAATCCAGCCTATACTTAGCTACAAGCTGCTTGAAATATGATAAGGCAGCAAAAAATATAAATGAAAGAAGTGATTTTCTTTCAGATTTCACTTTTCTTTTCAACATCTAAAATATAAAGTCTGTGGAGGTACCTAAAAGCAGGGAATTACAATTGGCTTACATTAGCAGCTTCTTAAAAGCCCTTCTAAGATTATGTAACAGGGGCTTAGAAATTTGATATTCTCTATTTTTAAAGCCACAATACTAAATTAAAACAAAAAACTGATGAGTTCCTGCACTGAGCCCATCATACATTTCCCAGACCATCTCTGCTTCAGGCAGAAATCATTCCTGTTGTCAAGCCTGATGTGGAAGGCAAGGGCAACTTTTCAGCCCATCCTACATAGACCAGAAGTGAGGGCAGTGCTTCTGGATGGTGCAGGAATTGTTACTGCTGGCTGGTTTATAGCACTATGGCAGCAATGCTTAGAATAGAATGGAATAGAATAGAATGGAATAGAATGGAATGGAATAGAATAGAATAGAATAGAATAGAATAGAATAGAATAGAATAGAATAGAATAGAATAGAATAGAATAGAATAGAATAGAATAGAATAGAATAGAATACAATAGAATAGAATAGAATAGGCCAGGTTGGAAGAGAGCTCCAAGCTCATCCAGTCCAACCTAGCCCCCAGCCTTAGCCCATGGCACTAAGTGCCCATCCAGGCTTTGTTTGAACACCTCCAGGGATGGGGACTCCACCACCTCCCTGGGCAGCCCATTCCAATGCCAATCACTCTCTCTGCCAGGAACTTCTTCCTAATATCTAGCCTGTACCTCCCCCTTCTTCCTATGTCCAGCCTATACACAGCAACCAGTCAGGCTGAAGCCCCAGCTGGAGGTGTCTCACTGATCACCTCCAGGGATGGGGACTCCACCACCTTCCTGGGCAGCCCATTCCAGTGGAAACTCACTGGTTTCAAAAGCTGCCACAGAGTAGCTTTGGAAGTGTCTGTTGCTGTTTTGAAACCTGTCTCACATTTGCTGTATGAATTGCTTTGAAGCTGTTTCTTGGGTATTTTGGCAGAAGTTAAGAGAGCTCCTGGACAGGGCTGGGGCTGAGCCTGATGCCACTGTCTGTGGAGATGGCAAGAAGTGAGGCAGACATTTTCCTCTATTGGTTTTAAGCAGAAAGGAGGAAGAAGAGGGGAGGTAAGTACAAGCAGAAGCGCATGAAACAACAGCACGAGGAGAGGAGATGAGACTGAACTAGTCAAGGAAAATTAAACAAGGCCTTTCCCTCTTTCCCTTAGATTTCCAGTGGAAATGGAGCATGCCTTTTAGTTAGGAGATGAGGCTGACTCTGCAGCATTACTGAATTTGTTATTTGTCTTCATTCAAGGCTGGATGTGGAAAAGGAGTGTTCTAAAATTGACGAAGGCTGCGGAGAAAGTACCTCAACAGCAAGAGCTTTTAGTGGGCTGAGTCCACCTGCAATCCAGAAGGAAATAGACACCTCTGGTAATGCCTTAGAAACACAGACCTGCCTTGATTGTAATACTGCCCTGTGGAGGAGTGTCAGAACAAATGGTAGAAGGCTTAAAAGCCTCCAGAGATGTTAAAAGGTGTAAGGAGGTCAACTGAGCTTGAAGACCTGTTTGGGAAAAAAAAATATCCAGCCCTGGTGTAATGATGAGTGAGAAGATTTCTGTGGTGTTTAGGCTAAGGGCTGTAGGTAGAGTAGCAAAGCACACACCTGCTGCTCTAAACCAGTGGCACAGGCTGCCCAACCACTCTCAGCCTGCACTCTCACTTGTGTCTTACCAGAAGAATGTAGGTTTTCACTGTGGGAAGTAAAATACACATTGGCCTTTCAGTAATCCACACTCTTTGAACGGGATGTTAGGAAGAAATTCTTCACAGTGAGGGTGGTGAGGCACTGGCACAGGTTGCCCAGGGAGGTTGTGTGCTCCCCAGCTTCGCTGGAAGTGTTCAGGACCAGGCTGGATGAGTCCTTGAGTCACCTGATCTAGTGGGAGGTGTCCCTGACTGTGGCACAGGGGGGTTGGAACTGGCTGAGCTTTGAGGTCTCTTCCAACCTAAACCATTCTATGATTCTTTCCAAGAAACAGTACCCAGGTGATGGCATCCAAGGGCTTTTAGCTGCCAGCAGTTTGATTGCCCTGTGCAAGCTGCTGGTCGTTCTCTGTAGATTTTAATTGATTTATTTTTTTTCCCCCTCCCTAGGCATGACAAAGAAAGAGAAGATTTTTATTGCCACTCGTGAAAAGGAAAAGGGCAACGAGGCCTTTGCTGCTGGTGACTATGTGGAAGCAGTCATCTACTACACTCGGTGAGGAAACACTGCTGGCTTCTTGCACTTCATCAGCCTTGCTTGTCAGTGGTATGGGTTTGAACTGGCAGAGGGGAGATGGAAACAGGATGTTAGGAGGAAGCTCTTTACAGTGAGGGTGGTGAGACCCTGGCACAGGTTGCCCAGGGAGGTTGTGGAGCACAGAAGCACCCAATGTGATCTTTGATC